>PVHX01001646.1:0-197720 GCA_004024805.1 Geosciurus inauris
TACTGGGGATTGAACTCAGGGGCACTCGACCACTAAGCCCCATCCCCAGCCCTATTTTGTGTTTTATGTAGAGACAGGGTCTCACTGAGTTGCTTAGCACCTCGCCATTGCTGAGGCTGGCTTTGAACTCGCGATTCTCCTGTCTCAGCCTCCCTGAGTGCTGGGATTACAAGCGTGAGCCACCGCGCCCGGCTTGGAGTGCTTCTGACATGCAGAGCTCTTGAACCCCCTGACCATGGCTAACCCTGAGGCCACCTCCCTGGCCTGTACTCCCACGACAGCCCCATCAGTAGACATCAGCATCTTTGCATCCCAAACTCAGAATCTGAGGCACAGAGACATGGCACTTTGGCTGGTGCCACACAGCAAGTAAGAGGCCAAACTGGGCTTGCCTTGGCTCTGTCTGCCCCTGGCATGTTCTTAACATCTCCACTGAGACTCCCGCTGCCCAGGTCTTTCTACAGGCAGCAGCAGAGTCAGGACAAGAACCTTGGCTTTTAGATTCCCTTGGGGTGGTCACCTTGGGACTGTTAGCTAGGAGGGGTGTGATTGTCAGTAAGTGGGCCGGCTGCTTCTGCAAGGAATCAGGAGCCACTCGAGTCCCAGGAGGACCCTGGTGGAAAGATGCCAGTTCAGGGTGGCCTATAGGACGAGGGCACCCTGGAGAACTGCCCGGATACATGGCACAAAGATGTCCAGCTGATTCGGGACCCTGAGGGCGCAAGGTGACCTCTACCCCGACCAGCTCCACCAAAACAGCTCCCAGCGGCTGCTCCCAAGGCCCGGGTCTTGGGCCTTCGTCGCTGGCCATCTGCACTGCCCATGTCCCTCCCCAGCTAGCAGGTGCCTTTATTTACGATCACCTTGGAAGGGTCGAGCAGACATATGTTGCTAAGGGTCGTTTATTCTTGTTTATAAAATTTATGGCTTCACCTCGATTACACACTGTCAAAACGGGAAGGATTGGCCCCAAAGCCTCTTGCCGCATGACTGCCTCAGACGTGGGTACATCTGTTAACTCCGTGGGAGCTGTAGAGGGAAATGAGCTTCACGATAACTCAAAAGCTCGCCGTCCTGCCACCAGGCCTGGAGAAAGGACAGCCTGCTGAGCTCGTGGGGCGGGAGGAGGTTGGGGCTGCAGGTGGCCGTCTGGGTGGCCTGGGGACTCTGCCAGGCCATCAACTCTCCAGGGGCTTAGAGCTGGGGAGGGGAAGAGAGGGCACTTGATTTCTATGGCCTTGGGGGTCCAGATGCAGGACCCCAGCAGCTGGAGAGAGTTCTGAGCCTGTGGCTTTCCACCTGGCGACTTCAGGGGGAGACAGAAACGCTGACTCTCGTGGTGGAGGGGAAAGGAGGTGGGCCCCAAGTTGGGGAGGGCAATTTGGCAACATGAACGAAAGACCTAGAAATGTGTGCGCCTTACGGTCTTGCCTTTCTGTGGCTGAGAAGCTCTCCCAAGGAAACATTCCCCAGTGGAGCCCCGGGGGCTGTTCAGTCGCGTTCATTAGAGTGAAAAGTTGGGAAACTGAACTCCAATAGGGAGCTAGATAATTAATTAAGTAAAATACTTAACAAGGAACTGTAAGAAATGTCACAAACCACTGAAAATGACGGTGGCGACATAGGTAACGCTGTGGAAAAGTGTTCGCTAGCTATTAAGTGAAAAACAACCAATTATCCAAGAATAATCCAACTCCTGTAAAAGAAATAGAGAAATATAGAAAAATCTCGAGGATTCATCCCAAATGTTAATAATACTTATCTCTAAGGAATGTGATTTGGGATGATTTTGGCATTCATTTCTGTTTTTCTGAAGTTTCTAATTTTTCTACCATGAAATTAGGTTAGATTTGAGAAGGACTTACCTGCATAACAGACACAAGTGAAAAAGAGGAAAGAAACTGATACCCAGCTTCCTGCCTGTGGCCAATTGTCTTCTTCCTTTGGGATGTCTGGAGACACAAGAGGAGCCCCCGGGAAGATAGAGTCCTCCCAGGTTCCCCCACCTCTGCCCAATGGAGGTGGGTACCCTCCAGCAGCCAGAGCCAGGGGGATCCTCCTAAGTCTGGAAGGCTGGAGAGCAGGCTCTGTGCTTGCTGCATGAGAGACAGCTGGCCGCCTCCACCCAGCCTCCATAGACATTGGCCTCCACTCCAGGGCAACAGAGGAGGGAAGAAAAATGATCCTGGCCCCACTGAGGTCAGAAGCGATCACATCAGCTTCTCAGCAAACTGCTGAGGACCTGCCTCCCTCCCCACCCTCTGGATGGCTGCCTCTTTCACTCATACACGGTCTGAGAGCAGATGGCAAACTTTGATATTTATTATCTCACATGGACTTCCATCCTGGAGGATCATCCTGAACTTCCCTGGACACAGCGGCACCCTGACGGGACACTATGGGCCCAATGTGTTGCAAGCAGCAAGTGGCTGGACCAGCATTCCATCTGGGCCTCTGTATCAAAATCCAGTTTCCTTTGACCAGTTATCCCACTCCTCAGCATGTACCCAAAGGACTTAAAATCAGCATACTATAGTGACACAGCCACATCAATATTCATAGTAGCTTGATTCACAATGGCTAAGCTATGGAACCAACCTAGGTGCCCTTCAACAAATGAATGGATAAAGAAAATGTGGCACATATACACAATGGAATACTACTCAGCCATAAAGAATGAAATTATGGCATTTGCTGGTCAATGGATGGAACTGGAGATTATCATGCTAAGTGAAATAAGCCAATCCAAAAAAACCAAAGGCTGAATGTTCTGATACGCTGATGTTGACTCACAATAGGCAAGGGAGGGGTGTAGGGGGGAGGAATGGAGGTTCACTGGATTGGATGGGGGGAATAGGGGGAAGGAAGAAGGAATGGGAATAGGAAAGACAATAGAATTAATCAGACATAACTTGCCTATTCCTATATATGAATACATGGCCAGTGAAACTCTACATCATGTACAAGTTATGGGAAGTTATACTCCATGTGTGTATAATACATCAAAATACACTCTACTGTCATGTAAAACTAAAAAGAGCAAATAATTTTAAAAAATCCAGCTTCCTGTCTCTTCTGTTTTGCTGAGAGCAGGGAACGGCTTATCCCAGCAAGGAAAGAGATGTCAATTCCAACTGAAGAAGCCCCAGGCCCAGTCCAGATTCAACAGGAAGGAGTTTGGTGACCCATTGGTAATGTCTGCCATGGCCTCAGAGGGAGGTACTGGATAAGTGGTGTGCTTTTGACATTTCTGTATTCCTAGGGCAAAGCCCTACTGATTTTAAACGGAGGGGAGACACAAGGGAGATGTGGTCTCCAAACTGACAGTCTCAGGTGCTTAAGATTGCCCCTCCAATCCTCCAATCCCATCCCTAAAAATGGCTCTCCCAGCCCGAGGCTCCCCAAGAGAGCCAACTAGCAACAGAAATTTCTCCCAGGTTTGAGGTGACATATCGAGGCCATAGATCTCTGAAAGCCAAATACTTATAAATCTGACTAATTAATTAGGCAGCCCTGATGAGCTCACCACCATAATTCAATATCTGAAATTACACTCTATATGAAAGCATGCAAATTCAAGATTAGAGCCAATGACACATGGTGTGATGTCCCCCACACCACCCCACCTCCAGCCTCTGCCATCTCGGTCTCCTCCTTGAGGCTGCAATTCCAAAAGCTGCCTCCCTCTGGCTGCTTTGTCTCTGTCCCTATGATGCTGTCCCCCACTGCGTGAAGAGCCACTTCCAACTCCCTTCCCTTGAGGTGGCTGCATTTTGGGGGACTTTTTTGGGTTTATAGTTTACAATGCCTTCCAAAGACCACCGAGAAAACCCCTATAGCTGAAGAGTCACAGGTATTGTTGCCAGAGAACACACGTGTCATGGGGGAACTGTGGGGCGTCAGGAACAGGTTGTAAGAAAGGACTGGAGGACTGGGGCACGTGTGGGTGACTCCGGAGGGTCCAAGAAGGCAGCGTTTGTTCTGTGTTGGGTGGTGTCAGGAAGCAGGGCTAATTCCATAGCAGGTGCCCAACAATATTTATCAAATGAATGTGAAAGAACGCCATCAGGTCCTAGCCCAGTCTACTTTCTTCCTGAATTTTCCCTTGAAGACTCTTGTGTGCACTGAGGGAGGATAAGGTCACTGGTTGGAGCTGATTCATTCATGCCCATGTTGTCCTGGAGCCCCAGCTTCTGTCTGCTACCCAGGGTCCCTGAACAGCCCCGGCTTCTCTTCCGCCTATGGCCTGGGCTTCCAGCCCTTATCTGCCAATATGTTCCTTTGCTCAGTGAGGCTGAGCGGCTTCTGCTGCTGGCAACTCGAGAACCCCATCTGAATGGAGACCACCCTCTTGGGGGTTTGGAGGTGTGAGTGTCCAAACATCCAGCTTAATAATTTAAGCACCTTCTGGTGCAGCTGGTAAGCTTCTGGGACAAGCCACCCAGCTTGTTCACCAGAGACCACTGTTATGGGAACCCCAAAGGAAGAGCAGGGACTCAGGCCACTCCGTGGAAGCAGTGGCACACGCACTGTCATCATCGTGGCATCTGGGGGCTGAGGGACAAGGCATTTGTAAAGGAGACTCCCTTGGTGTCCCCATCAATGAACCGTGTTTCCACGTGCAGCAGAGGAGCCTGTCTGCAGTGGACACTGACTTTGTCCCTCCTGGGTCCCTGCCCCAGCTGGCAAGGAGACAGGATCCAGCTTCCCCGCACCCAGTGAGCTTCTACGGGGTGGGATGGGAGGGGATGCAGCAGAGCAGGGGCGCCCTTTGCTCAGGCACATCCCCAAATCAATTCTGCCTTTTAGTGAGTAACTGGGAACCAGTGGCTCTTCTGCAGCCTTCCACCTCTCCTGGTTTTGCAGGATGTGGAAGACAGAGCTCTGGGGTCCTCAGCAAGTCCTTTAAAATCCTGTGGGAACTATTAGTGAAATGGGCGTACTGCCAGTTTTGAACAGCCCTCTCAAGAGCAGGTGGGGCAGGGATAACTGCGGAAGTGGCAGGCTCCAGAGAAGGGACAGAGCAGCCTGGGACTTTGCTCAAGCTGGCCTTTGCCTAGAAGGCCCTCCCACCTCTCTCTGCACTCAGCCCAGGTGAGGGTTCTGGAGCCGGGGCAGAAGGGGGTTTGAATCCTGGCCTTGCCGTTTACCGCCTCTGGGGTCCTAGACAACAGATGCTTTCTCTAAATCTGTTTCCCAGCTACAAGAGACAGGGTGGCACCAGACACTGGGGACATGTGATCCTCCGTTTTTCGCTTGGATTCGTCATGGCTCCTTCCCCAGCGAAGAGTGAGGTCCATGGGGCAGGGATGGTGCTCACGGTGTTTGTGACCTCAGTGGCCAGCGCAGCCTGGAGTAGGGAGGCCTCCGTGTCTGTTTTTGGACGAGTGAATGCAGCCTGGGCTCCCTGGCAGTCTGGCTTCCTGGGCTGGCTCCTGGCTGGGACTCCTGCCAGCCGCCCAGCCCATCTGGCGCCATCTGAGGCAGCATTTATGGGGACAGACACTAGTGGAGGGGGCCACTGCACGGTGTCCTTGGGGACAATGTTTCCAGTTCCCACTGTTGACCACCTTTACACCTTTGGTCTTGCCACCTCCCCTGTCCTTGTGCCTCCCTTCCCATCGCCAGAGAAACTCGAGGGAAATGGGAAGGACACATCCCTAGGCCTTTCCCCACACACCTCTCCTGAGCCTTTCCCCCTCTCTGGTGCTGGGGATTGAACCCAGGGGCACTTTATCACTGAATTGTATCCCTAGCTCTTTTGAGACAAAGCTACATTGGTGAAGCTGGCCTTAAACTTGCAATCCTCCTGCCTCAGCCTCCCGAGTCACCAGGATGACAGGCGTATGCCAGTGTGCCCGGCCAGTACAGAGACGCTTGCTCAGGTATGACTTGTTGTACCCTTTGCTCCGATGAGGAGCCTGTCTGACCCCACAGGGCACATTTCCACCACTACCCCATGCTGCGTGGTAATGGGACAGGTGTTGTTACTGAGCACTGAGGAAATGAGGCTCCCTCTGGGAGGTAGAAACTGTCCCAGGGTCACTCAGTTGACCCGAGCCAGTTTTTGATGCCAAGTTCAGGGTTTATCTCCAGTTCCTGAAAACCTGCCAGAACACCAGGCCCCATCCTTGGTTTTCCACGTGCGGCTGTGTGCGGGAGCACGTGGATCCTAGCCCTAGTCCAGACCCAGGAAGCCAGGGTCTCCCTGTGACTCAGGTGCACTGGAATGTTTGGGCAGCACTGCTCCAAACCCCATCAGAGGAGCACCAAGGGGCTTGGCCCTATCGGGAAGAGGACTGTCCCCTGAGCCTGGGTAAGCCATGCTCTGCGCCGGTGTGACCCGAGTGGCAGGACCCCAAACTCCGAGTGGACAGGTCCCTGGGGGGCAGAAAGCACCGCCTGCCCAACACACACTTCCTCCAGGACCTCTGGTCACTGGGGAGGCGGGTGAGTGAGGTCCCTTTTTGGTTGTGAGGCTTGAGTTGCAGAGATGGTGGCCGTGGAGAGACCCACAGGGACAAAGGAGCCCGAGAGATGCAGGAAAAGCTCTGGTGACCAGAGAGGAGAGGCCCAGCTTGCCCCGCTGGCTCAGTCCCCACTGGCCCTGCACTTCCTACCTGGATTCCGAGCGCGACACCTATGCCTTCTCCTCTGCCCACCAGCCGGGAGGTCCCGCTCCTTGCACCTGCACAAGCCCTGGTGACACCAACGTCCTCCTGACAGGACTTGCTCCCCAGCACTGACAGGCTGGCTGGGGATTATGCAGGAGGGTTGGCCCCTGAAGGGTCACAGCGGCTGCCTTCAGAACAGCCCCCTTCCACACTCGAGGCCTGAAGGCCAAGGGCACCCAATTTCCAGCATATGGAGGTTTTAGAATCATCTGCCGCCCAGACAAGTGCCTTCCCGCCTTCAGTGTCCACTTCCCTTGCCCATAAGCACCAGCCTTAGAAAGAGGCCCTCAGAGAGGGCAGACTGTCGCGACCCTGAGCACAGATCTGGGACAGGGGCATTTGCGGATCTGCAGCAGAACCCTCGGCAGTGGGGTTCACTGCCTGCTTCCTCCACAGGCTGCTCTGGGGCAAGGGTGTCTTGTGTCGTCACTGGGTGGAAGGTCTTTCTGTCTGGGTGGAAGGTCTGTCGACTGACCCAGACCCTGCTCCCCCACCCGTCTCTGGGCCTCCCCATGGCTCCAAGACCAAGCCGGCTGCCAGGGGCTCAGAGAAGCATGCAGGAGACGCAGCTGCCAGTCCCTGGGTGGGGGAAACGCTGCCCGGAGCGAGTGATGGGAGCTCAGGGCGCAGCCAGGGCTCGGGCACGGGGCAGCCCTCAAGCCTGCGACTGAGTGAGGCTCAGCAGAAGATCCCTAGGACGTCCTGCTGTCCCAGCAAGGCATTTGCAAAACCAAGCACAGAAAGGACGTCTGTGTGGTCCCCGTGATGACAGTATTGATGACAGTACTGGCAGCTATGATCACTGGCTGCCTACAGACGGCATGGCCTTCTCGGGCCGATCTCTGCTGTCACAGACAGCACTGCTGCTGTGCCTGTCTCATGGAAGAGGAAACTGCAGTTCTTGAGAGGCAGGGGACCCGCCCAGAAACCAGCTGCAGTGCTCCGGAGCCCCTGTTCTGAGGCCCACGTGATGAGCCCTCAGCGGGTGCTCTGGAGCCAGACGCGCCCACCGTTGGCCTGGACGAGCACAATGTGGAAACACTGCACTCCGACCCCTTGCTCCACGGGCTGGGGAGCACGGTGGGTCCAGCTGGCCTCGGTGCCTGTTCTAGGTCACTCTAACCCTGGGGGTGTGGTGTGGGGGCACAGTGAGGCGCCCTAGGCCCGCACAGGCCTGGAAACCGCTTGCTTGCATCCTGGCTGAAGCGCCCCTGCTCGTGCGTCCACTCGGATGATTCCCCTGGCAGTGCACAGAGGGAGTGTGCCGTCCCCGTCCTGCATGAATTCCAAGGACAGATCACAGATGACTTTGTCCACCACTCTGCTGTGGCTATGGGTAGCAACAAAAGCTGCTTTGGAAGCTTGATCGAAGCCTCATTGACGGGGCCAGGAGCAGCCCTGATTTCCTGAAGGAAGGAAGTGCAGGAAGACGACTACTCTCTAGTCTTCTACTCTAGCAGCATCTCTAGATGCTCATTTAGAGCCAAGAGCTGAGCTGGGTACGTCTTACATTTACTTGATTAAATTCTCTGCACTCCTGGTACAGGCACCAAGATTCTCATTTCTAGATAAAGAAGCCGGCACTGAGCTAGACTTGTGGTCTCGGGGCCAGGGAGTGGAGGGAGCAGCTTTGCACACCTCTCTGATTCCAGGGCCCAGTGCATTTAATGAATCATTTTCTATAGTTCTTCAGCCACTCTGATCAATTTAAGAAGTTTTAAGAAGTTCCAGGGAGTAGCCTGAGGCCTAAGTGCATCCTGGATTTATGCATTAACCAAGCTCACAGACGGCCACCTGTCGGTACCCGCACATCCACTTTCAGCAGCACGTCTGCTAAAAACAAGGCAGCTGATGGTCTTGCTGCTGTCAGCTACAGCAGGGACCAGCGTTGCTCCAACTGTTGCCTGGTTGTTGGGAGTCACTATAGTCCCGTCAGCCTATCAAAACAAAACCCCACTCATTTTTCCCAGTTATAAAGACAAACTTCCTCTGTGTAGGGATGGTTTGTAAGGAAAGCCAAAGTATCGTAGAATAAAGCTTTAGTTTTGAGGTGGGTGTTTCACACTGGAAGCTGCTGTTGTGTCGGGGTTCTGCAGCCACTTTCCATCAGATGCAGGGATACTCTGTGGAGAACATTCCTCTGGGGAGGGCAGCTTCCACCCGCCTCTCAGGGCTTCCTCCTCGACGGCACCTCATCCTGCCCCAGTGTTTCAGTCCCAAGTGCTCCCAGGCCACGGAGGAAAGAAGGAACTCGCTGGGATCCCGGTAAGGGGGAAAGCCACCCACATAGAGTTGGGAAGGCCACAGGTTAGAACAGGCTCCTTGGGCTGAGAGTGAGTGGTGTGGGGGCACAGGGGGCGCGGTGAGCGTGGGCTCGCTGGGCAGCACCCCGGGGCAGCTGCCAAATCTCACCTCATCTGTATCTGAGTTACCTGAATTTTTTTTCAACAAACATTTATGCTTTTGTAAGTTACTGTCACTGCAAAGATACACAACCAGGCCAGGGTGATGGTGGCCTCTGGGAAGGGGACAGAGGGACAGGCTCCGAGGGTGAACTGGGAACGAGCAGGACAAGGGCCTACACAGGCTGAGGCCATGGCATCGGCCACAGCAGCGTCTCGGCTCCTCGCCACGTGGGATGTCTAGTGTATTTTGGGCCCAGCACCCCATCTTGAGCCAACCGGGCACACAGCTGGATAAAAAGCAGAACAGTCACCATGTGCTCAAGTACAAATTTAATAAAGCCTCTGACATGTCTTAATAAGTTACCTACAAAAACAAAAACCCCACAACTTTTTAGAGCCATCAAGAGCCGTCAAGGTGCCAATGGACACCAGCTATAAAAGTACAGACTCAATGTTTTAGATAGTGCAATATCACAGCTGCTGAAGAGTTTAAGTGGAACTACAAAGTACCCTCCTCGTCACACAAACAGGTAACATTGACATTGGTGCTTATAAACCACTCTTCCCAAGTCCCACTGATTCTCACTGAAAATCAAGATGGGCTCAATCTTCCTTGTGCAGGTCGACACGCTGGGCCCCAGCACCTCTGTACCAACAGCGCTCGTGCAGCCCGCAAACAGCTTTAAAGGAATCAAATCTTTAAAGGCGGCGCCAGGTCCACAGGAGCAGAGGTCACTACAAATCTTAAGTCACGATGGTCACTTTTCATCTTCAAATTCCTCACCATCTTTTCATCAAAGTAAAGCACACACTGTTCCCCAAAAGCCCAGGGGCTCTTCCAGGCCTGGCACCAGGCTCCTGCTGAAGCCCTTAGGGGTGGCCGTGGAGAAGGACTCATCGGCTTTGCTGCCAACATGGAGGACCATGCTGAGTGGGTTTCCACGCTCCTTAGAAACGCTGGCCCTAAACCAATGCCTCGGAGCAGAGAAAGGACCAGGCGCTCCTGGCTTCTACTCTGGCTTCAATCTGGGTGGCGGGGATGCAAGAGGAACGTGAGGAGTGGGATAGGGTGGGTGGCTGTCACCACAGACCACTCCTAGGGCCTTGGCCTCAATTCCCTGGATCTGGAGACAGTTCTCAAGACAAAGGGGAGAAGCAGGGCCGAGGAGCACAATAGGCTGGGAGGAAATGAAGTAAAAAAATAAACTGGAAATGAAAAGAAAAAAAGAAAGTCAACACAGACGCAGTGAGGTGTGTGTGGGTGTCCTCAGCCTCCCGAGCCTATCAGTGCAAAGGGCTCCACTCCTTGCTGAGGAAGGAGGGTCGGCAAGTCCCAAGATTCTCAGGAGTAAAGCCGCTGCCCACAGGGGCAGAGCACCTCAGGCGAGTGTCTGTTTCCTCATCAGGTAACAAGTGGGGCCGGGCATCGCCCTCTGGGCCAAGAAGGCCTAGTAACAGCCAGTGTGCATGCGCTGCAACGAAGCAGCTCTTCAGGGCCAGTGGGCTCTAGTCCCAGCCCAGGATGCCACCGTGAATGCACAGGACAGGAACCAGTTGGTGAGGGCTCCCTGACAGCCTGCCCTGCTGAGGACTCCCGGGGAAGACTACACATGGGGCATGTGGCTTCATGGTGGGAGCGGCGCCCTGAACTCCAGGTGCTCCATGGCCTCCTGGGGCAGCAGCTGGGCCCAGCTGCCTGGGAAGAGGCTGCTGTTGACAGGATGGAGGCAGACACTTGGTTGGGTGCATAGAGGCTTGGCAAGGCCTTACCTGAGTAGGGTTCCCAGAAAGGAAGGAGAAGATCTCCCATATAGTGGGCATAGTGCGCTCAGACCCATGAAACCGCTCCAGACTCGCAGTTCCTGGGGCTGGTTCATATGCAGCTCACTCAGAGGGTTAAGAGGAGAAAGACTCAAAAGAGACCAGACTATCAAAGGAAGCCCATTTGCAATCACCAGGCCTGGCTTCAGGCCACTGGAAAGTAGGAGAAGGAGCCACATGGGCGGGATTGGAGGTTTATTCTCAGCACCCCTTCTCCTCAGCATCGCCTGGAGAACGCTGGGGAGCATCGTTCTGTGCGGTGAGAGTTCTTGAGGCCATAGGGGAGTCTCATGGCTATAGAGAGGGAGTCGATGTCACCTGGTGTGTTGGTCCTGCTCCCAGGGGCATGCTGCCTCCAGGAGCCCGAAAGGACAGGCAGGTGGGGCCGGGGTGCAAGCTAGGACAGCTCGAAGCCTGTGTTCATGCTGATGGCGTAGCGCAGCTTCTCCCGCAGGACGCTCTTCTTGCTGTAGTTGGGCAGCTTGAGCAGGTTGAAGCAGGTGGAGGAGGTGGGCAGACGGCCACCTGGTTCCCGCTTGCGGATGGTGAAGAAGCCCCGAAGGACACTGCCCAGGGTGTCTCCAGTATCCTGTAGGCACACACCGTAGTCTTGGGTCAGGAGGCGACTGGCAGGGCCCAAAGCAAGGAGGGGACCTGGGCATTCTGAGTACTGGGGCAGAAATGGGTGCTGTCCTTTGGGTGGACGCACAATGCGCTAGGTCAAGCCCCAAACTCAGGACAACCCAGCTGATAGGCTGAGGACCCAGAAGCGAGTCCAGCTCCCGAGGCTCCCGGGGAACCCAGGCTGAGAACTCAGCCCTGAAGTGGGCCCTCTGCTACCGGCCCATCACCGCTCAACCAGGTTCCAAAGAGCAGGACACTATAAAATCACTTGGGTAGCAGAACATTTCCTGACTGCGTCAGTCCTACAGAAGAGGGAACAGGTGCTCAGACTGCGCATGACGAGATAAGCACACACAGTGCATAGACCCACGACAGAGCACACTAACCCCAGGCCACTCTTTCAACAGCCAAAGAAATGAAGGCGCTTGCCCAGATGCACGTGGCCAGCAGTGGGAGGGGGAGGTGTGCTAGCCTGTATCTGTCCACACCCTGAGCATCCGCCCTCACCCACACTGCCCATCAGACCTGGAGCCCTGGCCAGAGCAGCAGCCACTAAAAACAGCACGTCCCCACCTCCACCTAGGTGCCCTTCTCCAAGGAAGGGAGAGAAAGGACTTCCAAGACAGTGGGTCCCACTGTAGCCTGTGTCCTTAGGCTCCCTCTGGCCCTCATGCCACGAGGCCTGCAAAACCTCACTCAGTTCCTAGGAGCACAGCTGCCACCTTGCGTACGTGCAGAGTAGGGGAGGGCCACGCAGTGAGCACAGCAGACCAGGGGAGGTCAGGCAGCACCGCCCAGACCACTCTTCGCCCCGGTCACGGTACCTGATCATCTGACACTTCCACGCAGCGGATGGAGAATGGAGGCTTGAGGTAGGCGAATCCCAGGAGCGGGGGTCTGGAGCAGCTGGTCACAAACTGCAAGAGGCGGCAGGGTCAGAGGGGACGGGGAGACACCTGCTCCTTCCGGTCACTGCATCACTGATGCTGCTGCCCCAGGGGAGGGTGGCCGAGAAGCAGCTGACCTGCCGTCTCCCTCAGGGTGCTGCTCTCTGGGATAAACTCCTCCTCACCAGGACAAGGGACTGAGGAGTAGCTTAGGAACAGCGCCGACCCCAGCCAGGCACTGCTGTGACATTAGGCAGGCCTCTAATGGGATTGTCATGCAGCCAGAAACACAGCGGTGGCTGGCACCCTCCCTTAGATCATACAATGACAGTACTGAGAAGGACCAGGCAGACGTTGGCGGTACCCAGCGGGTGCCCCTGAGTTGAGGCCCCAGAGTCGGGCACAGGGAGCCTGATGTGGGTGGTGCCAGTGACCTTACTCTATCACAGTACCCTCAGTGTCCTGCTGGGCTTCTCAGCCATGCACAGAGACCACGGGCATGCTCACCCGCACGCTCTGGCCAGGTGGCTTGCACAGTGATCTCTGAGCTGGGCTCCTGTGGGCCCCTCTCCAGAGACTAATCTGCCCTTAGCACACTGGGAAGGACCATGACTCGGGAGCCAGCAAGGCCGAGAAGCAGA
Organism: Geosciurus inauris; assembly: GCA_004024805.1. Taxonomy (NCBI): domain Eukaryota; kingdom Metazoa; phylum Chordata; class Mammalia; order Rodentia; family Sciuridae; genus Geosciurus; species Geosciurus inauris. The sequence continues at coordinate 13,053 of PVHX01001646.1, forward strand.
CAAGGTACCGGGAACTGGATGTGGGCCCTGTGGGGGGCCAGCCACACTTCCCTTCCACAGCCCCGGAACTCCTGGCATTCTCCAAATGGCAGTACCCGTGTTAGTGTCTCAAATGCACTGGCTCCTGTCTGGACGAATGCATCTGAACAACCCAGAAATCCAAGAGGGGAACTTGCATAGGGAAGCCCTAAGAAACCTTCCCTTCCTTAATTTAACAATGACCCATGGGCTGGGCTGGTGGCTCAGTGGCAGGGTGCTTGCCTAGCATGTGTGAGGCACTGGGTTCGATTCTCAGCACCGCATATAAATAAATAAAATAAAGGTCCACTGGCAACTAAAAAATATTTTTGAAAAATACAAAAAAAAAACACAGTGAGGGGCTGGGGCTGTAGCTCAGTGGTACAACACTTGCCTAGCATGTGTGAGGCACTGGGCTCGATCCTCAGGACCACATAAACATAAACAAATACAATAAAGGTACAAAAATTAAAAACATTAAAAACAAAAACAAAAACGCAATGACCCAAAATGCTCTTCTCTAGAGGATACAGGCATTGGCTACTTATGGCACCAAGCCTGGTTCCAAAATTCAGTGGCCACTTTACAGTTTTGGTCTTATAAATATGACCATTTAAGCAATGTAATACAGGGTTGTGAGATTCCTGAGATCATGCAAAGACAGTCATGTATGTCATACCTCAAAAAGTTTTTTAAAAAAAGTCTTGAATATATTTCTATTCTAATACATTTTAATTACAAACACCGCAGCACCGGCAGCTGCTGCCTGTGTGCACACTGTACCGCTGTGCTCCCACGCGTCCCGAGCACCCTGCACACAACCCCATCCTATCACTCCAGGGATGCCTCCAGAATGCAGGCAGCCCTGTTTTAAGGAGGAGGGAGACGCACACAGCACCTGCACATCCGAGCAGGCTGGCTCAGCACTGCTGCCCGTCACATGCCGGCACTGGCTGCCCCAGGAAGATCCTGGTACTTGGCTCTAACTACAGCCGGGTGTGGTGGTGCACCAGTGTAATCCCAGTGACTCGGGAGGCTGGGGTAGCAGGATTGCAAGTTCAAGGCCAGCCTGGGCATCTTGGATGTTGTTTAAAAATAAAATAAATAAAAAGTGTTGGGAGTGTAGCTGACCGGTAGAACACCCCTGGTTTCAATGCCCAGTGCCAAAAAATAAAAAATAAAAAAAAGCACAGGCAGAGTCACATCCACTCCAGAGTGCAAGTCACATCTCTTCCACCGGCTCTGGCGCCCGTCTGTAGCCACTGCAGAGGGCAGGCCCACACAGCCAACAAGGCGTGCAGGTTCCCAAGAGGCAGGGCATGAAGCTCCACACGCCAGCAGAGACGGCTCTGCCCACAGGAAGCCAACGCCTGGGAACGTGAGCAAAAGCTCTTAGAGTCAACTTCCGGAATCATGTCTGCCTTCTGCTGTGAGTCCCTGGAGACTTGTGGGGGGATGGGGCAGGTGAGAAGGCCTCGACAAGAACGAACTTGCCTCTAAATGGCAACCAAGGAGAAAGAACCAGCAGCCATTTCAGTTGGTGGTGACACTGCCACAGGCCTCACCAATGGGGTCACGCTAGACTGTTCAAGAGACCCAAATGCCTAAACGAAAACGTGCAAGGCACTCAATTTACTGCCAGAGTATGGCAAGATCTTCCCAATATGCTGGCAGGTAGAAAAACAGGTAGTGAAACGATGATTCCATTTTTATAAAAACACACAGAACAGAAAAGTGTGTGCCACCTGGTGTCCCGAAGCACCTACACTTGGCTGATGCCAGTTACCAAAAGACAAGGCAGTGGGACTGGAGGAAACATTCTGACATTCACGGCTGGGAGACACAGAGCAGGGAACTGGCTGATGTCAGTTACTCAGTTTGCAAAATACACACTGACACCAGACTACGCACTGTGTGTGCGCTGCAGGCACGCATTTCACTACTGAGAAGAAGGGGCCGTGGAGGTCGTCCTGGGTAGGCAGGAATGTAGACCCTTTAGGGTGCTACACTCTGGAACATTCAGGACTGGAAGACTGTTTAAAGCACTGCCTGTCTGTCTTTCCTTAGGTAATAAATGTCATTTACTTTTATAATGAAAGGAAAGAAGGAAAAATATGAAGCCAGCACAGGTGAAGGTGGTGCAGGGGCCTGTCCCACAAGCCTCGTCCCTTAAACTCCTCTCTAGTCACTGCTTGGTAGGCCGCTTGGGGAAAGGAGGTCCTCTTGCAAATTCCAGTTGTCCCAGTGTATGTTGGGGTATCGGCTGACCTAGGATGATGGGACCATCTGTGCACCCAGGAACGCACGTACAGGTAAGAAATAAAATACCTTCAGAAACATGGCTCTCTCCTCAGGTGTGAAATCAGAGGCCAGAATATCCCAGAGCCAGATGATGACTCTGTGACTTCCATGGAAGCCACCGTAGTATACTGTGTGCTTCCTGAAAGCAATGCAGACAGGGCTCAGCAGCACGCCCACAGCACTTACCAACCACGGGCGGGCAGGGCAACACAGACGAGTGCACAGCCACGCAGCGGGCCTCCCCAGGCCAGAAGTTCACGTCCCATGACTTCCTGTCCTTGGAAACTCAGTGGGCACAGAGGAGCCCACGTAGCCCAGCGGAAGCCAGCCCAGATCCCGGGACACCGTGCACTGGAGTGCTGGACAGCCCCAGTCCCAAGACCTGCTTCCACTTGTTAGTCCCCAGGCAGACAATCGGGTGAGCTCTCATCCCACAGCAGCCCCGCCAGGGATCGGGGAGGAGGAGGAGGTTGGGCAAGGGGCTCCTGGGCAACTCTGCAAAAGGACCCCAGGGAAGGAGCAGCTTGCCTTCCAGAAGGCCTAAGAATTTCAGCCTTCCCTCCCCACCACCTCTTACTTTAAATCTTCCAGATCAATCTCTGCGTTGTCACCGGAGATGAGACGCTGCAGCTCAGGAGTAGAGAACATCCGGATCCACTCGGGTTTGATGATGGAACGGAAACCACTAATGAGGGCAGCTGTCTGGTTTTTGATTTGGGTGTGCATTCGAAAGTGTGCCATCAGATGGATGTAACTAATTCTGTTAAGAAGGAAGAGAGAAGAATGGAAATTAAGAGGACAGGGCAGGCTGTAATCAATGTGCTGAAAGATGAGTCTGGTCACTTCTGAACCATTTTACCAAACACAGATAGTACCAGAGCATATTTCCAGACCAGTGACAATGACCACCGTGGTGACAGCTCTCCTGAACAGCACACTCTGGTCCACTAGGACTACATTCAAGGGCATGCTGTCACTCACTCACCCGCAGGCCCCCCACTACGTCAGGAATTGAAGCGAGAGACTCACAGGTACGAAGAGGGGCCTCCTTATACAAAAGGTACTTTTTGGATTTCTATTTAATCTCAGCCTCGTGGAAATAACCGATTTTGATGATTAATTCCCCCAACAAACCTTACAGTAGAGAAAAACGGTTTCATGTTGAAACCTTAGTCCAAACCTTGCTGATCTGGCCCAAGAGTCTAAAATCATGAAAAGACAGACCTGCAGGATGCTTTCCACAAAGACAGTTAAGTTACACCCTGGGTCAACCAGCAAGCCAGAGCAACTCCACAGCCGAGGGGTCTTGCGGGTTGGTGTCTGCGAACACCCCAATCTCATCTACACCACAAGGTGTGATCTGAACAGGTTAAATGCACTCTGATGAGCTTGCTGGCATCACTGATTTCTTAGCAAACCATTTACTCAGAGCTTAAACCCAGCCCCAGTATGACTCTCACAAATTCCAAGGAAGTATAGTCCAAATAGATTGGTTTTGCTCCACAATACTCAGGTGTAAGATAATGACCTTGAAAATATTCCAGTAGCAAAATCCAGTAGCAAATCTGTACATTAAAATATGAGTTTTTCGCCGGAGGCGGTGGCGCAAGCCTGTAATCCCAGCACTTAGGGAGGCTGAGACAGGAGAATCGCGAGTTCAAAGCCAGCCTCAGCAATGGCGAGGCGCTAAGCAACTCGGTGAGACCCTGTCTCTACATAAAACACAAAATAGGGCTGGGGATGTGGCTCAGTGGTCAAGTGCCCCTGAGTTCAATCCCCAGTACCAAAAAAAAAAAATGAGTTTTTCTATCATTGCTACCCCTTCCAGGTAATCTGTGAGGCAGGTTACTGATACTGTCTCAGTTTCTGGAGGGGCGGAGTGAGGCAAGAAAGGGAAGGATCATGGGAAATGTCAACACCCAGGAAGTGGGATCAAATACCACTCCCTAAGCAGGGCAAACTTTCTGGGTCCGTCTGCAGGACTGAATGTCCTTGTCCTTACTTAGGCTTCAGGCTTAGAATACAGGAGTTTGTGAAATGAGTTAGGTTTCACAGCAAGACAGGAGCCTCACTCCCACAGTCTGCATAGAACCACCTTCTCGGCCAGTGTCTACATGCCATGTATACATGCAGCTCAAATCATCGCCCCTGTGCTATGGCTCCCTGCAATGGTGGCCCCTGGGGGCCATACCCCATATGCAACGATGTGGCCATGGCTGTCACTGATGAGTCCCTCTTTTGAGCCAGACATCCTGGAAGCTGTTTTAGGCACAACATTTCACAGGCAGCCCTCTCAAATGGTTACAGGTGGCATGCAGGCAGGACCACGACCCCCTGCTCTCACTGATGCTCAAGTCCAGTCCAGTCTCCTCCCCAGGGCAGTCCCTTCAACCTGGGCTCTCTGTTCTTTCAAAGTCTTCACACTAGTGCCCGTGGCCAAGTGACAAAGCTAGGGTATTTCCATCATGATGAACAAGACTTGTTCTTCTGACTATTCTGACAGTTGAGATAAAAAATTCCCCAAGCATGTAACTGATGGAAGCACCCAATCTGAAAGAACAGGATGCTTGGGAACACTGGACTGATCCAGATGACTCACCAGGTGGGACTGAGCCCTCACCTGTCACTGGAGAGACTGACGCCCAGATTAACTGTTCAATCCCAGCTGAGCCTGGCAGCGAAAGACTGACAAGAGGGCTGATGTCTACTCCTCCTGCCAGGTTCCACTGTTTTAATTAGGCAAGAACAAGGCTGGGTGGGCCACAGTGCACTGAGGGGGTTGCTTCTAGGGACCAAAAGGTTTGACATCTATGACAGACTCCTAAAAAGCACGTTATCTGTGACAACAGCTGCCGGGCCTCACCCCCCCTCGATTCCCCATGTCTAAGTACATGTCTGTTGCATCTGAATTCACTGCTGAGTCTTCTCAAGAATAGCATTTTCTACAACTGCCACATGCTGTTATTCCAGTGTGAGCTGTCTCTCCAAGGTGTCCCTGCCTCTGTGAGCTTCAGGTGTACCCAGACAGCTCTGAATTCATCTGACTGCATGCAGGGTCACCATCACATTCCCAAGAATGGCATGGCCTGGGTGCCTCTGACCTTAGAAGAGCTACTGCAAAAAATAAATTGTCAATTCTTATTTTGCAAATTGAATTTAATACAGTTCTGGCCTATGAACTGTAACCAGTAGATTCCATTACGATATTTATGGCTTCTTTCCATTTCAATCTATCTTAATAAATTCTCACGTAAGCCCTGAGAGCCAGAATGAAGTCTTCAAGTGGCGACCTTAAAATCTAATTGCTATACTCACTTATTTTCATTTGTAACAGGAATGGTCTTCCCTCCAGGAATCAGTTCATGGCACACAAGCTGGGGAGAAGATGGCAGTCATTACTAGAGAGAATTCTAATGTGGAAGTGAAGCTTCCTGAAGATGACGGGGCCTGACACCAAAGTCCATAATGATCACGGAATTAAGATGGTATGTGTTTGGGAACGATCATTTTTCACAAAACCTTTGGGCTAAAACATCAGCAAGCAGGCCCTGACGAGAACACGAAAGGCTGCTCATCTGACCCTTCTTCAACATTTGCATGAAGGCTCCAGCATGTCACAGAGGGAAAGCTGGTGGTATTCAGGACCCCGGCAGGATGTTAAGTAAATGTTGGTACAACCACACTCGGGAATACTGTGCAGCTGTTAAATACGGTGAGAGTGTATACTTACTGAAAAGGAACAAAAAGTCTGTACAACAGTACACATGGTGTGGCATTACTTCTGGAAAAACAAAATTCATGTATATGCCCATGGGAAAAAGTCTAGGGGGACACAGGCCTGGAAGGACCCTCTCCAGGCATTGGTACTGTGAGTGGTTCTCATCTTTATGTTCGTACTATAGCTGAATTTCTTGGTCATGGTTCACCTAGTCCAGTGTTTCCCACAGAGGGTTACAGGGAACACCTGGACTGTGAGCCAGCTTGGAGAATCAACCTGCTAGATAGCAGCTTTCACTCCCTGAAAGAAGAGTTCAGTGGCCAGGTGAGTTGGGGAGACTTGAGGTCAACACCTGCCACTAGAGTTTCTAGAGTTTCTGTCTCCCAGGCTTCTCAGGCCCTTGCTCACCAGCAAGCTCAGGGCCTTCAGGAGGAGGGTGGGGTGTGCAGGCTCCTGCGATCCAGTCAAGGATTCATGTTCTGTAAATGATACTTTTGTAAGATAAGGAAAGTGTAGCTCAGGGACATGGAGTGACCTCTCTGAGGTGACACAAGCCTGAGTCCAAGAAGCCAGCTCTGCACTAACAAACTCATGGTGTGGTTTCTCCACAGCAGCTTTCAGACCATGTGCACAGACAGCCTCACAGGTGTCTCCACTGGACCCTAGTGGAGTGGGCAGAGGACACCTCAGAGACAAGCCGAAAGGAACAACTATGACAGGAAACAGTCCACTGCCATGATTTTCTGTTTTGCTCTTGGCGAATGCAAACCAGGACAGGACTGCTGGAAATGCTGGAGGTCCTAAGCCTCCCTTCAGAATGGCTGATCCTCAACGTGGAGAAGCAACATTAAACATGGGGAATCTCCTTCCATCTATGACTGACCCTAAGATGCCATATAAGCAAAGTGGCGCTTCTGTGGGGAACTCTACGGGATGATCACGCAAAGGCCTGGTCCACATGGAAGGAAAGGGGGAGCCTTCCCAGGGATGTGGGAGGGGGCAAGAGATCAGGCTGATGGGCAGATCCTCAGGTCCTGGATGTCCTTCCAAGGGAACACAAGTTGGGCAGGTCTCAGGAAGCCCATGGAGGGCAGGAAGGCAACCTACCTGACCCATGACATCCTCATCATATGACAGTGTCAGGCCAAGGTCAGCGATGTCTCCGTCGTAGCGCTAAGGAGCAGAGGGGCAATGTGAGAGTCAGGGAGCCCTCCTTGAGGTGCTGCTAGGGCAGCGCTAACAGCCATGGCTGCTCAGGCTGGGAGCAGGGCCACTCCTCACCCTGAGGGAGGAGGCCGAGTCGTCCCCAGAGGGAGTGCCGGAAGAGGAGGTGGGGCCCATGGCAGCCACAGGGCACGGCCGTGATGACAGGGAAAAGGTGAGCCCTGCAGGGCCTGCTCGGTGACCACCGCTCTGCACTGACCTTAATGGAAGTGAGGTTTTTGTAGAACTCTGAGTCCAGAGAAGGAAGTTCATCCACAGAGCTATAGAAGATGCTATGGTGGTGCCCGAGCAGCTGGCTCAGGAAGAAGGAGGCGAAGGGCACGTCTACCACGATTCCCTGTGGGGCAACAGACATGAAGCTTGTGACCCCACTGTCCAAGATTCTGGCTTGGCGACCAGACTAGGGCAGCTCAGGTTGCAGGAGTAACCCCGATGGCGTCTCTAGGTCCCACCTAAGTTTTAAACCGGGAAGCTATGCCTCCCCATCATTTAAGGAACAAAGCCGAGTGCCCCCTGGGGACTTCAGAGCCAGTGGTTACGGGCACTCAAAGCCACACAGCCCAGGGCTGAGATCCCAGTGCGGCTACCGCCAGGCCAGCTCTGTCGGCTTTCTCACTACAAATGGGCACAGAATGCGCCTCTCAGGTACAGGCTGACGCACAGGATTGACCTCCACCAGGCTCTCTGCAGCTGCAGGGACACGTGCTGGGCCATGAGCACAGGCAGAGGGCACAGAGACAGGCTCTCGCTCAGATGCTAGCACGGAAGCTTCCAGGAAGAGAGAGAAATCTGTTAGGCCTAGAGCGCCAGGCCCTCGTGTGAGGCCCGCGGGCATGCCTGGGGGCGGAGTGCAGGTTTGTCTGGCCACAGCGCTGCTGTGAGGGAGGGTGGGCCACGAGGCCAGACCAGGACAGGCCCTGTTGGCTCACTGCAGTCTGTGTTCTGTCTCAAAGACTCTAAGCAGGGAAGTGACAGGTTTGCACTTTATGTGGGAAATGGACTGGAGAAGACAGGAGGCAGGGACACAGCTAGGCAGCTACTGTATGATGTCACAAGAAACGTGTACAGGCTGAACTGTGACAATGGCTGACAGGAATGGAGAGAGGTATGTGGGCTGCAGATTCAGAAGGTAGGGTCACTAAACTGTGACAATGACCTGATGAGACCTGTCCTAACTCCTCTCATTCCTGCTATGACTGACAGGTGAGGCCTGGGGAATGGGGAGGCTGTTCAGAAAAGCCAGGAAACCATACTTCCTGGCCAGTTTGAACTCTTGAGCAAAGTCACGGCATGTGCCCAGGTGGCTTCTAGTGTTTGTTTTTAAGATGGAAGCAACTGAGAAACTGCCCCACTTTGCAGACAAGGAATCAGAGACAAAGAAAATCCAGGCCACCCAACCGCACAGGGCAGGAGGAGGACTAGATGGTGTTTGCACAGGGACTCAGACGGCTGGGGTCTGAGGCCACAGAGGCTTCCAAGGAGAGAGAGGAACAGAGTCTGTGAGTCAAGGCAGTTTCCCCAGGAAGCTTCCCTCCCTCAACTTGCCCAGCTGTCGAGGGTGGTGGTCTAGAGTCATGGAGGAGATGAGGCTGGTAGGGCAGCTCGCTTCCTCTGTGCCACACCAGGCTCCCCAGGGCCAGGGCTTTTGATGAGGCCAAAAAGACTGGCTGCTGCTAAATTATCCTCCCGCCTGGGGAGCAGAACTGTCAGTCAGAAGTCTAGAGCTACCTGAAGAAAGGCCAGCCTCTCCTGACTTGTCCGTCAGTGGACAGGGATCAGGAGCTGTGCGGGGGGCCTTCCCTGAAGCCAGCAGAAGCCAACACCACCCTCACCCCATGGGCCTGAGGAGCAGAAACTCAGCACTCCTCTCGGTGACAAGAGGGTGAGAGCTGGCACAACCAGGGTACCAGGTGCCGGCACTGAGGGAGGGGTCATCTGCATTAACCCACGGTGGCAACCCAGTCCTGCCACTACGGGCATACCCGACCTTCTCACTCCAGCCTGCAGGCCAATCCCCAGGAGCCCCTGGAGCATTCTGCAGCACTTGCTCAAATAACCAAAGATTTAAAAACTGGGCAGGAGGTGTAGCTCAGCGGTAGAGTGCTTACGAGCACTCAAGACCCTGGGTTCCATCCTCACCATCACAAAACCAAACAACAACAAACTGTCAAAGCCTGTAAAATGCGTCTTTCCTACAGCAGAGACCAAGCTTCCTGTGGCAGCACTCCTTACACCTTAGGGGACAGCGGCCTGGCACTCAGGCTGGCCTGGGGTGGAACTCTGCTCCTACCACCTATCTGGGGAGGTGAATCTGGAAGAGGGCTTGTCAGAGCCTCAGTTCTCTCCTCCACAAGGAGGACAGCAGCAGCACACCCCAGGGCCGCTGCGGACTCGATGGGATGACACATGCAAAACACCCAGCATTTGTGTCAACCATGCCTGGTTCCTGCCCCTTTCCTGGAATTCACCCAGGTGACAGGCTGTTCCCACAGCCGGGCTGGCTGGTGAAAGGGATGTGTGTCAAGTCCGCGTCCCCTCGCGCTGCCTCGTGCCCCTGCTGTGCCTACCTCATACACGGCCTTCCCCAGCATCTTCCCCACGAACTCGAAGAGCTGCAGGTAGTTCTCGTGAATGTAGGATGTGGGTGAGGGGTACAGCCTCTCCTCCCCACTGGTCGTCTGCTGGGCAAAAGCAAGAGGTCAGTGCCCCATTCTCACTGCTCCTCCGTCACCCCAAGTTTGGCTGCTGCCAACCCCATTGCATTGCCTCGGCCACCTTGAACAGGTTAAGCGCCGGGTCAAACACCCTCTTGATGATCTCTTCCAAGAACTCCTTGAAAACGCCGTCCTGATCGATCCCGGCCTCGTCCACCCCGAGGTCATTGACAAATTTCACCCGGATCACGCCCTTCATGGCATGCTGGGAGAGCTGCCGAAGCTGCTCGTAGCCATCCTGCCAAGACAGAATTGCAGCCCATTAGGAACCCGTGGCCTGCTGTGTAATTCAGGGCTCCCTCCTCAAGGCCCTGCAGGAAGCTACCCACTGGAACTGCACGACGTGAGAAGAGCGAGCGGGTCCTTGCTTGCTTTTGAATGAGGGACTATTAAAAGGAAAGATTTATTTTGGGGATGTGATGATTTTGCTCTCTGGCAAGGGGAGCCTGCCCTCAAGAGAACACACAGCAGCCAGACAGGGGATTAGACAAAATGAGTCATGACAAGCTCTTGGCCATCAGACAAAGGATGAAAAAAACTGGGACAAGATAGATCTCTCTTTCCTTCTCTTTTAATGCTAAGAGTATCTTTTAGTTCATGGGGGGAAAAGCTAAACTTATTAAACACTATAAAACCAAAAAATGCAAGGTCCCCTGTCCCTCAACTCTGGTGCTTTTCCTGAGATCACACAGGACCTTGAGAATAGTGCTGAGGAATCAAGGTTATATCCTGAGGGCAACTGGGGTGGTGGTAGGGGGCAAAGAATTTAGGCAGGAAGAAACAAGGGTGAGCCAGGCACAGTGGCTCAGGCCTATAATCCCAGCATCTCAGCAGGCTAAGGTAGGAAGACTTTGAGTTGAAATCCAGCCTCAGCAATTTAGCAAGGCCCTAAGCAACTTAGTGAGACCCTCTCTTACTGGAGATGTGGTTCAGTGGTAAAGTGCCCCTAGGTTCAATCCCCAGTACCAATGTAAACAAAAGAAAAGAAAAAAGAAAAAAAAGACACATGGCCAGCTTCCTGTTTTAGAAAGATCTATTGGCAGCAGAGCAGGCAGACGGCAGGGACAAGATGGAGGGCAGAGACTAGGGTACAGGGGTGACGCTGGGCCTCGGCGAGCACAGGAACAGTGGGGAGAAGCCCCAGCACACCTCTCCCTTGCAGTCAGCTCCCTCAAAATACAGGCACCTGCTGGGTATAGCTCAGTGGTAAACTGCATGCTTAGCATGTGCATGGCCTTGGGTTTTACCCCCAGGACCATGAAAAACCAACCAACCTTCCACAAACAAACAAAAAAAGGCAGTCACTTAGCCCATATCCCTCATCCAGAACTCAGCAAGTGTGGCCCCTGGGACAGGGTTTAAGAGTCCTCCTGCTGGACCACTTTGTTTTCTCTACCTCTTGACTCTCATCTGTTGAGGCCTTCCTGGCTTCTGACTATCACTCAATGAATCCCTCATATCAGAGTGCTGAGGTTTTTATTTCAAAGCAGCAATTATAAAATCACTGAATAGGACAGGGTCTAGGAAGGAGACTTTTGGCCCAAAACGGGAAGCCCCATTATCTGAGTGAAACCAATGTCTGTAGATACTGTCACACAACTGACATTGTTACAAATCAACCTTAACATGCTACTGATGCCACATCACATTTCTCCTTACAGTCACAACTGCAGCCATGTCACATGCTTTCCTGACATTTACACAGACCATCTCCACAGCATCTACTCATCCACCCATCTGTTACAAAGCAAAGGAGCAATCTGCCAGTGCGGCAAGACTTGTTTTGGGGACCCCTTGCTGTCTTCCTGCCACGCTCAATTAGAAATACAAAGGACTGTCCTATGGTGTGTCCAGATCTTATCAGGGGTAGTAGGCTCCAAAGTGTGAGCCAGGAAGCAATTACCTCTGCAGTCCCCCAGGTCACCAGTAGGAAGAGGAACACACTCTTGTGCATGTGTACTTGAAAAGTACTTTTTACACATATGAAGTCTGAGAACCATTAGGGACGATGAAAAATGGAGAAAGAAGAGGTTATCATGAAGCTGCAGCAGCATTAAGTCTAACTGGAAGGTTATTCTCCTGGTAGTGAATGAAGGATGTGGGGAGGATTCCAACATGTTCCTGGGGAGCTACAAGATTTCTCCCTTCTGCTTTAAAGCCATGCCTCCTAACCTGAACCTTTATCAGCAGGTGTGTATGGGGTCACGGGGATTAAACGGGATGGTGCCTGGGAGGCAATTAGCATGTGTCTGTGCTGCTCAAGGAACAGCTGCCAGATTCAGATCTCAGTCTTGCTTCATCAGCCCCACATTAGCCGCCTCTTTCAAAAAGCTGTAGAGACACCAGGCATGGTGGGGCATGCCTGTAATTCCAGCAACTCAGGAGGCGGAGACAGGAGGATTGCAAGTTTGAGGCTGGCCTCAGCAACTTAGTGAGGCCACAGGCAACTTAGTGAGACTGTCTCAAAATAAAAAATTGGGGATGTGGCTCATTGGCAAAGTGTCCCCAGGATCAATCCCCAGTTCAAAAAACAAACAAAAAAAGCTGTAGAAAGGAATTTGCTGCCTGCCTCCTCTGGTACAGTTCCTGCCTTTTAGGAACTGGTATGCTTGTGCAAAGGTGACACATATGCCTCCTGGGAAGGTGAGGGTGAGCCTGGTGCTCTTCTTCCCACTGCATCTCAATGGCAGATGCAGAGAACACTGAGCTGGGAAAGGGAGGCCCGGTTCCCAGGCCTGGCTCTGTCACTGATTCCTGAGTGACCTTGACTGAGAATCTCATTCTTCTGGCCTCATTTCAGCCTTTGATAGGGCTGGGGGAAAGGCTGGAAGACTCTGTCTGAGGTTCCTTCCAGTCTGAAAATCCCAGAGCTCCAGCCCAGTTTTGCTCTGTGGGGAGCCTTCCTGTGGATCTTGGACTAACCCTGGACGCCTCTCAGCAGCATGGCCCTCCAGACTCTGAAGGAGGAGGCAGAATAAAAGCTCATGAGAGCACGGGTCTGACAGCAGCTTCGTGATGCCCCCTTGTGTCCATATCAAGCAAAAACCACTGGGCGCTCAAGCAGATAACCAAACTACCACATCAGGGAAACAACGGGGTAACTGAATAAACACTCTTCTCCCCGCCTAATTCCATCTCATGACAAAGTATGTTCTCATGGAAAGGAAACAGGAAAAGGACTTTGCCTAGGACACAGGACAGCGTCTCTCCTCTGATCTCTCTGAGGGAAGTGTTTTAAGAAGAGGGTCCTCCAGAACCAGGGTGCTGAGTGGGTTTCCACGAGCCATGAGCTCGAGCAGAGGACCAAAGAATTCACTCAGGAGACACTAGTCTACACCATGCGACCCTCCAGGGAGCGGGCGCTGGCCACTGAGTGGGTAGGATGGGTGGTGGGCCTGAGGACTTTTACAGACGGGAGCTGCGTGCGGGTCTGATGAAGGGAGTGCTGGAGAAGGGAGCTTTGTAATAACCAGGCTGCTTCGCTGGGTCAAAGCGGAGTTGGAAACTGGTGGCTCAAAGGCTGAATTCAGGGTATCTGCTCTTCTAAGCACCTTTCACAATTTGATCAGTTTACAACATAAAAGGTGTGAAAATTACAAGTCAAACTTTGAATTTTGGTCTCTTCTCAAAAAACCCGAGCATTCTGGAGCCCACATCTCCCACTTGCCCACCCACCTCTACAGATCCTCAGCACTAAAGCTGGATGTCAGTTGTCACTCACGGGGGCTCTCTTCCTTGAGTAGAGGCACACGGCATGAGAGGGCCCACTTCGGAAGAGTGAGAAGGAAGGGAAAAATGGAGAGTGCTTCTATTTGTTTGGCATGCAAACAAAACACTCCTAGGATGAGATCCACGCCCCCAGCTCTGCTCATGCACAGGACCTATAGGGTCCCTGGGGACAATTAAGTTCCTTATGTCTACTTTTAAGAATGTCAGAAACATCAACTATTTAACACCCACTGCCTTTTCTAACAGCTCCTGGTGCCGATCACCAGTGGTCAGGGGAACTAGAGCAAACTTGCCCGTAAAGAGTGACACAAATGTGGTACAAATGTACTGCCGGAGGAAGTGAAGACACGGGAGGAGGAAGGGCTGCTGCTTGATGCCATATGCTGGTGTCTGGCCATGTGGCCGCTGCTGTGGTGGGATCCCTTGACCATCTCACCCTGGCAGAACATGCAATGAGGAACTGTGGCCAGAGTGATAAAAGGTCTACATCAAGCCAAGCCCCTCCTGGGAATGGAGATTTGCAGCTCAGCCATCGGTGCCCTTACTGGCAGGACCAGCACACAGGCGACCCCAGGGGAGGTGTAGCTTGGACAGCACAGCTGTGAAAGGGAGGCCCACTGACCATGACAATCTCCAGCAGACTGGAGTCGGGCTAAAGCTGCTATTCTGCAGAGCACCCTTCTTTGTGATGGGCTTCCACAGGCCTTGTTGCTCACATCATGATAATCAGCACGATCTCCTGACACACGGGCAGAGTACGTGAGGACAGAGTACCAGTTTCTAAATTATATGAAGTCTCCACATAACCCTAGACTCTGGATTTGGCTTAGGTGGGCAACTATGCATCTACAAAGACCCCCCAGCTCTGTGATAAATGCCTTTCTGTGTGTGGCTCAGTGGGTTTAGCACCCCACGCCCCCTCTGCTGCATTCACAGGTAGCAGTCTGGGCAGAGTGTCTGCTGGGATGATGGAGTGTGAGGACAGTGCGGTGGCCGCTGCAGCGGAGATCCTGTCCTCATTTCAGAGACACAAGGAGTCTGATGCTCTAGCCTAGGGACCCTCACAAGGCCAAGAAAGACACTGTGGGTCCCCAGCCCTGATGACATGCTTAATTGAACAGCTATTCTGAGGAGTCAACAGGAAAAATGACCCCTTTCCCACTCCTGGAGTCTTGATTTCAGAGTTATGAGACCAAGAAGTGATCACAACAGTTCTGAGGCAACAGGCCACCCACCAGAAACTCTGTTTGATGGAGCACACTTCTGTGATCAGCCTCTGCAGGACTCGCCACTCACCTCCAACATCCGGGAACGACGGATAGTTATGTGAGTGACATGGGGGGAGGCGGAGCTGGTTTCCACAAGCCCCAGTTTCTCTTTCTCCTTGGTAACCATGTTTCGGAACAGGAGAACTCTCTGAAATGAGCAAAGGTGAGACCAGAAAAAGGGTCAACAACTGATGTTTCCATAAAACCACTCTACAAAATCACTGAAATTTAAGTCACACAAGATGCAACCAGAACGGGATGCTCTGGTGTGTGCTGCTGGTCAAAGGAATCCTGTGAGAAAAGGAAATGTTCCCAAAAGCGCTTTTGAGAATTAGAAATACGGCAGAACTTGTGCCAAGGGAGAAACGTTCCAGGAAGTGTGGTGTGTCTAATGCTATAGTCCAGGGAGGAACAGAGCAGGAGAAAATCATTCTCCTGTAGTCAATAATCCACAGTAGGAACCTGGTGGCAGAACACGCTAGAAGCTGCCTTCTACAGCTGCACCTGCCTTGAGGAAATCAATACTATGAATTTCAAACATAGCAACAATTCAAAGACAATTTTTCCCACTGTCAGAAATATAAAAAATGATCCTTCAGTACAAAGGTCCATGGCCGGTCTGCCTGCCTCCTCTGTGCCCTTAAGCACACCACTGTCCCACCAGTAATATTTCTCAATTACCACTTAACTAGAACCTTTTCTCCTTAGCCTAAAGATTGTGGCGAGCCCTTTTACTGTATTTTTTTCCCTTAGTACAGGGGACTGAACCCAGGAGCATTTTATCACTGAGCTACATCCCCAGCCCTTCTTATTTGAGACAGGGTCTTGCTAAATTGCTGACACTGGCTTGGAACTTGTGATCTTCCTGCCTCAGCTTCTTGAGTCTCTGGGATTATAGGGGTGCATCACTGTGCCCAGCTTACTGTATTTTTTTTTCCTTTTTTTTTTTTTTTGGTACTGGAGATTGAACTCAGGGGCACTCAACCACTGAGCCACATCACAGCCCTATTTTGTGTTTTATGTAGAGACAGGGTCTCACTGAGTTGCTTAGCGCCTCGCCATTGCTGAGGCTGGCTTTGAACTCGCGATCCTCCTGTCTCAGCCTCCCTAAGTGCTGGGATTACAGGCTTGCACCACCGCGCCCGGCTGTATTTTTTTCTTTAAAGAGACAGGATCTCACTATGTTGCCCAAACTGGCCTTAAACTTCTGGGCTCAACCAATCCTCCTGACACTCAAGCAGCTGGGACCATAGGCACCCCTCACTGTGCTTGGCAGTGAGCCCCTTCAGAACAGCAGAACTCATGACAGTATTCACATGAAGTCACCTGAATGAATATAAACACCAATCAGTGAGGTTTTCTTTTTCCTTTCTTTTTTGGTATCAGGGATTCAACCCAGGGGTACCTAATACTTAGCCACATCCCCACCCCTTTTAATTTTTTTAAATATTGAGACAGGGTCTCAATAAATTGCTTAGGGCCTTACTAAATTACTGAGGCTGGTGTCGAACTTGCAATCCTCCTGCCTCAGCTTCCTGAGTCGCTGGGATTACAGGCATGCTCGCCACACCTGGCTTCAGAGCTGTTTTTATAATGGGAATCTCCCTAAAAGTCAGGAGTTTAGTAAATATCAATAAGAGCAAAAAGAATCATATCAATAGTATAGGATCCACTAGGGGAGGCAGGTGTGTGTTCGCTTCATCCTCACAACTCTGTGAAATCATAACAGCTGTCAACAGAGGCAGCGACTGTCAATGGCAGCAGAGGGTGGAAGGCACTCGGGGGAAAGCTGTTCAACATGGCGTGCTGGGTTCAGACACAAGGGCTGAAGTGCCTGAGCAGTATCAAAAGCTCTGATGGCTCCAGGCCAGGCAGAGGGGGAAGAACGGACTGAGAACCCAGCAAGGAGGGCCCTTGATATGGCCAAAGAACGCGTCCACCTCTCCCTTCTGTGGTGGAGCTGCGGTGGGACTTTCCAGAATAGGTACCGGGGTCATGGAGTCATGGGGCCTGTGACACAACTGCTTCCAGTGAGCCCAAGTCTCTAGTATGATCACCCGAACAACAGAGGCTCTTTCACGGAACATGAAGTGGAGAAGGGTGCCTCCTCCAGTCAAACCAGTGTGAGAGGCAGCATAACTGCAGAGACGAAGCCAGCCACATCAGTACTGGC
This sequence comes from Geosciurus inauris, assembly GCA_004024805.1. Classification (NCBI taxonomy): domain Eukaryota; kingdom Metazoa; phylum Chordata; class Mammalia; order Rodentia; family Sciuridae; genus Geosciurus; species Geosciurus inauris. The sequence continues at coordinate 30,198 of PVHX01001646.1, forward strand.
CTCTGGAGTTCCACACGGAAAGCTCTCAATTTCCAGAGTGTGAAAGAAGGTCCCACGCCACCTTATCCAGCCTTCAAGGAGCTGGGAGGCCTCAGAATCCTCAGCAGACATCTGGGTGGACATCGTCCCCATTTTGCAGATGAGGATGTGGATTCAACCAAAGCATACAGATCGCGAGCCAGATTCAAATCCAGAGCCCACTCAGACCACCACACCACACAGCTGGGCCACCCCGTATCACTTAGGCCTTCTGGGCTGAAACAAGAAGGCGAAGCTCACATACCAGCTGGGAGATGAGTCACAGGCAAATAGCTGACAGCAAGATGGTGAGGACAGAGTGAAATGCTGGGTGTGAGCAAGGCAGAGGGGAGGCTTTGAAAAACATTAAGGGAAACAGTGAGTCGCCCACTGGAGTTTGATCAGGAACGAGGGAGAGGCGCAGCGTTAAAGGGATGGCACAGTGGCAACAGCCGAGGTCCTGCTTCCCCTGTGCAGCCCAGCAAGGCCACGGCAGCAGCAGAGCCCTTGACACTCAGAACACAGCAAGCTGACTCTCCCAGGACTGCTGGTGCGACCACAGGGAGCAGGACAAGGCCAGGAGATGAGGAAGGGCCCTGTCCTCCCAAGAAAGGATTTTATTTTTTTTCCATTTTTTTATTGGTACATTATAATTACACACAATAGCTGTGCACTATTATTTTTATTGGTGCATATTATACATGTTGGTTACATATTCGTATATGCATGATATAACAATATAATTTGGTCAATATCATTCCCCGGTATTTCTCCTTTCCCTCCCAAGGGAGGAAATTTTAGAAACTAAGGACAGAGAACCTTGATGATGACCTTAAGCAATACTCCCAAAAGAAAAAAAAAAAGGTTAGCGCATGGCTTGGACTCCCAAGTCGTCCCAGCTCATCTCAGTGTTCCCATACTGGGTTGTTCATGGCTGCCCTAAGATCTCAGTAATTTTTTTAATGGCTTTCCTAGACCAAAAATCCCTAACAGATCAGTTTATTAGGTAGTTGGGTCCTAACAACTTAAAAAGTATCTATCTTTTAAAAACTTAGTAGTTGTAGTTTTTAAATGCACATAAATTGAAATATAAAATATTTTTATTTCATTCTGAAAACCTAGCTTTGCAAATATGACACCATTGAAAAGAATGTGGTACAACTGAATGCTGAAATCATAAGCTACCTTGAACTAGTAGTTCACAGGGTGTTCTACTGCATTCTCAAATATTTACAGACCCTTTGGTGCGCCGGCACCCTAGCACACTGTCTGTGGACACAGGTATGCAGCATGAAGATTCCAGACTATGCAGTATGAAATGCGAGGGTCAAAGGCTGAGTTCACAAACACAGGGCCAAGATGAGGGGCTGCATTTTAAACCAGACACCACCAAACCAGGAGAGGAGGGGTCAGGGACTACTTTAAATGAGGAATAGTTGGAGCAGCTAAAGCCACTACCCTGGGAAAACAGAAGACTCAGAGGCAGAACCTGTGTGCAAATCTCAAGAGATTTATTCCATAGAGTAAAGATGCCACCCTTGGGGGTGGTTCAGAGACTGAGAATAGAAGTTAGAAGTAGATCAGCTTCAGATGAGGGACTGTCCCATCACCTGGAAGAGCATAGCCACAGAACGGTCTGTTCTGCAGAGGTGTGCCTTCCCTCCAGGAAGCGGGCTCAGGGATCCTGCTGAGGGACTCCCTCGAGGAAGGCAAGTTGGACTAAGTCATCTCCAGAAGGCCCCTCATTCCTGAGAGTCTTTCATGTGCAGTAAGAACTTTAACAGCCACACCGTCTGCACATCACTGCTTCAGGGGCACAAACAGTAACCACAGACACTAAAGTCAAGGTCAAAACAGTACCAGAGCAGTGAGAATTAAGTACCTCCGAAAAGTGAGATTTAATATATAAAGATGGGATTTATGCTCTCTAAAAATATGTCTATTTTAAAAGAAAGAAGAGAAAAAAGAGGTTAAAAAAAACAAAGGGCAGCTCTAGACTCTTGGGAGTCTCTTCCAAGATAGGCACAGTACTGTCACACGTCAGCAGGTACTGCTTAGTGCCACTATCTCTCAGGGACATGAGCTGTTTCCCATATGACCTGGAACTCTTGCCACAGTACCCAACCCTTCCCGAATCTCTCTTGTCCCCTGGGTATATGACACCACACTCATCTGCTTCCCTGTTTCCTCAGATTCCTCCTTCTCTCCTCTTAGCAGCTCTTCAAGTGACAGCCCATAGGACCGCTCCACCTGATTTCCTAACTGCCTTTCCACACAGCAAGCACAGGCAGGAAAGCTCAGTGCTGCCCACATGCAGAGTCTGTCTCCAACTCAAGCCTCCCTCTGAAGCACCAGGGCCGTCAGGAGCCACAGCCACATAACCCACCCACTCAAAGCTGAACGCACAACCACACCCCAGACCTGCCCTTCCTGTTTCGGCCTCGGAAGCACAGGCCACCCAAGCCCAGGCATCAAGCCAGGAGCCCGGGCACATCTCCATTTTTCCTTTCCTTACTCTCTGAATATAATCAGACCCCCAGGTCTTAGGTGCTAGCTCCTTAAAAGTCTCTTGCCTGGGCATCCATCTACTGGAAGGCCTCCCTCTAATGAAGGCCAGCTGGCTTTAACACCCTCTGCCTCCAGCCAGCTCTGCAGCTCTGTCCCGGCACCTCCGAAGCTTAAAGCCCTGCCATGGCTTTGGCTGAAATCTCCGCTCCTAGCCTTGGTCACAGGGCCCCTCCTGCTCTGGCTCCTATTAACTCCTACGCTGATTCCTGACTCCCGTTTCCTCCAACCACGCCAGACATCTGACTTCTCTCCCACCCTGCACCTTTATGCCCTGTCCACTTCTGCCTCGGAGCCCTCTCTAATCCCGTCCCTTCACTCTGAAAGGAGTTAGGTTCCTGTGCCTGAGATCCAATGGCACCTAGACCATCGGCACACATCCATCCCACTCCACCCAAATGCCACTTCAGGTTGCCTTCTCCATCTGGCACCCTCAGCACGTGGTGTAACCTGCCACAGAGTAAGAAATGCCATCACTGAATGTGCAAAGTCAATGGTCTTGTTCAGGTGTCACCAATTGCTCTGACAATGATGGGGAGTCGGGGACCACGCGGAACAGAAACACACCAGGAGCCCAGCAATGAGTGCAACTCACGTTTTTATGAGGAATGACATGTGGGATGTACTGCAGGATCAACTGTGCCCGTTTTCGGTCCTTGTCAAGTTCTTGGAAGAGCACACTAGGTTTGAGATCCCTTAAGAGAAACACATGGGTTTGGGATTATATAAACCGTACACTAGTGCAGGATTCACAAACTACAGCATGCAGGCCAAGCTGGCTGGCTGGCTGCCTTTGTAAAGTTCTGTGGGAGCAAGACGCACTGCCTATGGCTTCCTTCATGTTGCAAGAACAGAGGGAGTGGCTGCAACAGAGACCTAGGTCTGCAGGGCCTGGGGCCATCTGTTCCTCTATGTCAGTCTGTGAGGCCTTGCTCTGGTATCAGAGCTGCAATGGTAACCTAAAAGTTGACGTGTCATTGATAAAAATGCTGACATGCTCTTAAGTTTAATTGCTGCTGAAGGACAGCTGCCTTGCCCCCCTCTCCACCCCACAAACCCTGAAAGCAGTTTTTTTACCACCCCACTGTTCGGGTCAGCTGAAGACACTCTCTTCCCAGTCTGGATAAGAAACAGCTGTCGAATGTGACCTGGCTTTGTTGCCATTAATTAACTGATCATACTAGTGTAACAGAAGTGACTGCAGCGGATGCATCCTGACAGGTGCGTCACAGAACAGCAGCTCTCTCCACAGATGAATGGACAGGATGGAGAAGAAAGAAAAGGCCCTCACATCCTGGCACAGGAGTGGCAAGTGCTTGGGCACTTTGCTGTGTGCGCGCGCGTGCGCATGCGTGTGCGAGACAGAAAGACACAGAGGCCCCTGAGGCCCCTGGCTGCCACGAGCCCCCGCCCTGGTGCTCACTTTCGCAGCCAGTGGTCCTCAGGGGCAAAGCGCCGTCGGCAGTCCCGCTCATAGAGCACCATCAGCCACCCATGGACAGACTGGAACAGCTCCAGGGTCTCGCCCTTGGCGTTCTCTGCAAGGCGACAAACGGGAGAGTCACACTGGCAGGAGAGGGGTCAGAGCTGGAGGAACAGGAGGACAGCTCGCTTCCTGCAGTCCTCAGCAAAACTTGACCTCCCTTACTCTGAATTTTCTACAGAATGAAAGGAATTAAAAGGCCCCTGGGAAGGTCCTAAGTGTCTGCAGGGCCTTGCTGTCTCAGACCCTCATGCTGGCTCTCACTAGTCACTGTCCAAAGGCCATTTTTACTCTAAGGAGCTCTGCACTGAACACCTGGGAACACCACAGGAGGTGAGCGCTCATCTGTGGTGGTAACTGCTATGCATTTGCTCATATTCAAGGAAATCAACGTGAAGAATCAAAAGGATATTCAGGGAGAAGTTAATCATCATTAATAATTCTTGACACATACAGGCAAATCCTGAAGGATGCTTTCAGAAGTACTCTACTCTCTTAAAGAGGTCTTAGTGAAGAAAGAAAACTTCCAGTTATGTGAATAAACTGGTTTTTCTTGAATGCTACTCGGGAATGAACCCAGGATGCTCTACCACTGAGCCACATCCCCAGCCCTTTTTATTTTTTGAGACTGAGTCTCGCTATGTTGCCAGGATTTCAAGTGTGAGCTACCATGCCTGGCTTAAATGTGCACTTGTATCAAATGTAACTTTGGTAGATAATAAAGCAAAGAACAAGATGATGCTACTACAGTCTTTAGCTTCCCTGGACGCAGCCTCAATCAAATGTTGGTGGACACCTCCACCTTACCTACAATTCCATCCCAGATCATCTTAAACACGAAGGAATTCAGGAAAGAGGAGATGGTGACCAGCTCTTCTAGTTTGAATGAAATTTGTTCTTCATAAACTTCAATGTCATCAAGGATCCTAAATCAGACAAAATTATTTAGAATTTTCCACAGAGAAAGAGAAAGGAATAAGATCTTTTTGCTTATTAGACAAAATAAACAGGTTAAGAAATAAGCTCTAATTTTTAGAGACACTTCCTGTAAAGATAAAATGACCTGATGTCTAAGATTTGCTTCAAAGATACTGGAAGAGGAGAGCAATAGGGGTTTAGATGAAGCAAAACTGGCCATGAGTTGATAGCTGTTGAAGCTGGTGATGGCCAATGAGGGTCTGTTATTATTTCTGCTTTCTATTTATTTGAAATTGTCCACACTAAAAAGATAAAAAATACAATTAAGGGGGAGGGGGAAGCTCTACTCTTGGTTTTTTTTTTTTTAACTTATAAGGATCTGGCTGCGATACTTCCTTACTTCACGCCTAAATTCCTACCTCACTCTTGTCTGGATATGAGGGGCTCTTGACTAGCATCTGTGCTTCCTGAGGAAAGCTGTGGAGCTTCACTCCACTGCAGACAGACACTAGTGGTACTTAGTAAGTATATATGAGTGAAAAAATAAATGCTTGAAAGAATAAATGGATGAATGACCATGAGACACAGTTCTAAATGAAAATTTACTAAAACCACTCCATACACTTTAGAACATGACTTACTGTCAGGTTACCCTTTACTCAGTGACTAATCACTAGGGTGTCTTTCCCAGTCCCTACAGACACTGCTCTCACCTCCACCTGCTCACTGAGCCTCCTCCTCCATGCTCACCCAAACTGCCACCTACAAGTCCCCAATCCCTTCCTGCTATGGTCTTCTAGCCTGAACTTAACTGCTTGAGGTCCATTCTATATTATAATTCTTCACCAACATTTTAGGAAAACGTGGGATTAAAAGAATGCCAAGTCCACAAGTAGACACAAAAGCTTAAAAAGTAAAAGAACTGAATGAAACTACCACTTACTAATTTCCCACAACTATGTCCGGCACTGTACTATCTGACATTCCTTCTCTCATTTACTCTTTATCAGGCTGGTAATATTATCTCCATGCTACTAATGAGGCTTAGAGAGGTTAAGCAACCTTCCTGGGGCTAGTTAGGTAATAATGACAACAGTAATAGCCAACACATATGGAGCTCTTCCTGTGTGCCAGGGACTGTGTGAAGCACTCGGCATTGATTATCTCCTAATCCTTACTGAAATACCTACAAAGCAGGTGCTGTTTTTATTCCCATGTATAGATGAGGAAAATGAGTATCAGAGAAACTGAATTCCTTGATCCCTTGACCAGGGTATCCCAGTAAATTGCTGAGCCAGGTTTTGTACCCAAGTTGACTCTGGAATTTTCCATTAATCTAACTAGTACTGTGAGTAAACAGTTGAGCTGTGATTTAAAACTATCTCCAGGAGACCCCAGAGTCCACGCTCTGGTCCCACCCTGCTGTCCTGAAAGGATGGCACTGACACCTCGTGCACGCTGCCTGCTTTGCTGGTGCTTTCTTATTTACATTTTTTCCTTTATTTTTGAGTATTCTTACTATGTCATCCAGGCTGGTCTCGAACTCCTAGGCTCAAGTGGTCCTCCTGCCACAGCTTCCCAAGTAGCTGTGACTACAGGTACATGCCACCATGCCTGGCTCTTGTCTAATTCTTACAGTGATCCTGCCATGCAGGCCCAGATGTGTGCAGTGGTCACACCAGCAGCTCCCTGTCTCCTGACATGGTAGTTCGGTCTCTCTGAATCCTAGGAAAGGTATTCAGCCCCCCAGCAGTCAACCTACGTGATGAGGTGCCGGGAACAGTCACAGAACAGCATCAGCATGGCCAAGAGCTGCTTGGACTCTTCAGTGTCATTGTTCAGGCATTCCAAGAACAGCTTTAACCCTCCGTGGGGCCCCAGTTCACAGATAAACGCCCACAGTTTGGGCAGCAGGTCATCAAGATAAGTGAGACCTGGAAAAGGATAGAAAAACCCAAGCTTCAGGTAGGGGCTCCATCTGGTCTGTTATTTCTCATTCTATTGGGGAAATGAAACACTTAAGCCTATTAGTGAACATTTACTGTGCATAAGAAGAAGGTGCAATCAGGAAAGCATTATTGCCATGAGAATCACAATGAGAGTAATAGCCAACATTTAATGGTGCTTCCTGAGTGCCAGACACCATGCTGAACACTTTGCATGCGTTGTCTTTCCTTTCTATGAAGTCCAATGTCATCTTCGTTTCATAAGGGAGAAAAGTGAAGCATAGACAGGTTAAATAATTTGCCCCAAATCACAGCCAATAAGTGTCAGAGCCAGGAAAAGAACCCAGGTCTGATTTAGCAATTATGTTTTAAATCAGGGATCAGCAAGTTTTTTTTTGTTTTTTTTTTCTGGAAAGGGCTAGAAAGTAAATATTTTTAGGTTTGGTAGGCCAGATGGTCTCTGTTGAGACAAATAAAATTTAGCAGAGTTTAATCGAGCAAAGAACGACTGGCACGTGGAGCAACCCACAGGACCAGAAGCGTTTCAGAAAGCTCCGCTTTGAAAGCAGGCAGGCAGGATTTGTTACGACTCAGCAGTTCCTTATTTGAACACCGTCTGATGAGTTGGCTGTTGTGGTTGACTGAAGATTGCGGCTATGATTGGCTTAGATTCAGCGATTTGTTAACCAGAGTATTTTCCCACGTCAATCTTTCCATTAGTTTATATACTAAGTTAGGGTGTGGTTCCTCAGGTAAGGACTCAAAGCATGGTGGCCTCCTCTGGCCAAGTTTATAGTTCAACAGTCACAACTACTGAGTGCTATTGCTGGAGCATCACAGCAGTTGGCATTACACAAATGAATGGATTTGGTGGTGTTCTAATAAAAGTTTACTTACAAAATAAGTGATGGGCTGGCTTTGGCCCACAAGCAGTAGTTTGCTGACCCCTGTCTTAAATCAGTTTGAGGCTCACCCGTGTGTAGCGAAGTTCTCCTCTCACCAACTTCTACCACTCTACATTGTAAACAGGAAAGCAATGAATGACCGCAGCAGAGACTCTGCAAAACACTGCACAGCCTCAACCCAGGGGAGGCGGAAAACGAAGCAGAGGGCACCCTAGTCTGCTTCCCAGGCCTATGTCACTGGTGTATTTTCATTCTAATAGTGCAGCTAGTGACTTAGCAAGTCTGCACCTGAAATTCCATGTGACACTGAATATATGGTGTATTTCTCAGAGAAGCAGTCACCTACACCAGAGCCTTATAATACCTCTCATTTTATAGGGCATTGTCTGAACAATTTGGTTTGGATGAAGAGCTATTTGGGGAGGATACAAGAGCCTGGGGAGGACATGGGGGTTCCATCAACACTACTGAAGAATGCTCAGAGATGAACTGAAGGAATGGTACAGGAGTCAAAGAAATGCACCATCCAGTGAGTTATTATTCTTAAAGGTTTGACCTTACACTTGCAAAGGAAGGAGGATATGGTTATATGAAACCTTTAAAAAGTAAAAGCTTCTTGACCACATTAGTGGTTATGTAGGTACCTAGCTTACAGTTAGTTTTTAGGTGGCCCAGGTTATATACACCAAAGAACACAGGAACCTCACAATTTAAAAGCAGGTTAACAGGGGCTGGGGTTGTAGCTCAGTGGTAGAGCGCCTGCCTCGCATGTGTGAGGCACTGGGTTCGATCCTCGGCACCACATAAAAATAAAATAAAGATATTGTGTCCATCTACAACTGAAAAAAATATTTTAAAAAAAAAAGCAGGTTAATAAAAAAGAAACAGTAGTTACATTGAGGAGATCAAAAACATATTCCTCCTGGGCAAAAGAACAACCACCCTCACATCATATAATCAGACTAATGGTGTAGACTGACTAAAATACAGCCTCATATACTGATTCAGCAGGGCTGCACCTGGGCAACTGCGATAGAAGAGGAGATGCTGCGCCCAGAGAGCAGCGTCACAAGGCCAGCAGAGCTCCAGCGCCTCTGGGCATGTGAGGAATGTGAGCAAAGATGCTTTGTAATGATGAGAATAGAAAAGCAGTATTGTTAGGATAACAAATGTTTTTTTCTATATCTGATTTACGATGTGTGTAGCTAAACTACTACACTGAATGTCATACCATATACTTCAGACTAGTTTATTTTTGTTCTTAAAAATGTGTATTTTAGGGCTGGGGCTGTAGCTCAGTGGTAGAGTACTTGCTTCGCCAGTGTGAGGCACTGGGTTCGATCCTCAGCACCACATAAAAATACATAAATAAAGCTATCATGTCCGTCTACAACTAAAAAAATATTTTTTAAAAATTTGTATTTTCATGTTGGCCAAGAAACTTAGTTTTGGATTCTCTCACTTGGGAAAATGAGCTTAGATGTGAGCTCATCTTAAAAAGCTGGACACGGATGGTAACCTCGCAATTCTCTCACCCAAGATGCTCCCAAGCCCTCGGGGCTGCGGCGCCTGGCCATGGTCTCACTCCTCCTCTTCTTGCTAGTCTCTGAAAGCCCTGCATTCCATCCCTCTGCTGATGGCCCACAGCGTCCTCAAAGGCCTCTGGACACCTTTGCTGCAGGCCCAGCAGGCACCCTGCACTCACCACAGCCCAATATGATTCTCAATTTCCCAGTCCTCACCCCATCCGCTGCCCCAGGCTTCCTCAGCTCAGCAAATGGTGTTGCCATCCACACAGGTACTCAAACCAAAAACCTGGCATCACCTTTGGAATCTCTGGTGCTCATGCATCCAGGTCCAATCCTCCAGTAAGACCCACAGATGTATCGCTAAAACACACCTCGACCCTGAAACGCACCTGCTTCCACCTGTATCACTACTAAGCCAGTGCTCTCAACCAGGACCACTATGCCCTCAGGGGGCACTTGCCCATGTTTGGAGACATGGCTGGCTGTCACAACTGGGGAGGCAGGTGCTACTGGGCCAGGGTCTGGTAAGCATCCTACAAGAGCGCCTCAACAACAAAGATTGTTCAGCCCCAAACATCAACAATCCTGAGGCGGAGAAACCCTGCCCTGCCCAAGCCCACGTCACACCTTCTCACTTTCAGGGCCCATTTTATACGACCTACTTTGGGTACTGGTGGTCTCCCCACTGCTAGAACATAATTCCCTGGGGCAGAGACCATGGCTGTCTTGTTCACCTCTGTATCCTCAGTGCTTTGCACATGTAAGTGCTCTAAGTACTTGAAGAAACAATACAATAAGTGTGAAAGACAGAAGCAGCAGCAACTTAAGATTTTAAAAAATCATACAGTGCAGCAGAGAAGTTCTAACCCTCTCGGCAGCAAGCAGCTTCCACGACTCACAAGGACCCTCTGGACTTGTCGTTCTGATGCATCCTCACACACTCCTGTGCTGGAACCTCAAGGCCCTTGTTGCTCTGTGCTCACAAAGGGCACTTTCTTCCTTGCTCAGCGAAAAAGTAAAGTGTTGAGCATCCCCATGCAATGAGGTATCATGCAGCCAATAAAAATGAGGTTTTTGAAGAGTTGATGTGATAAAATGCTTGTAAAATGATTAATGGAAAGGGAAGGATAAAACAATATACATAATTTTAATATATTTATGTGTATGACATGCTTGGGCATGAATTGTGGGATTAAGAGTGGTGTATTTTTTTTTCCTGACTCCCTACCTTTTCTAGTTTTCTACTCAGAAAAAAAATAACATTTTAAGAGTTCTACTTCATAACTAAAATAAGAGCCAGGTAACGGGAACAAAATGGAAGTGCTATGACTGAGGCTGGCTTGGGCTATGTAACTGAGGTGTGCCAATCTCTAAGAAGGAAAACTCAAAAACACCCTCCTTTAAAAATCTATCCTCTGCATAGAAGTCAGAAAAGAAAACCAACTTTTTTCTAAGAAAGCTTGTTTAACAAATTGGCAAGAAGGAAGCAGCAGTCTTGGGACTCCAAACCTGTGAGAATCTGCAGGCGGATCTGGGTGAGAGTGGTCAGCGAGGTCTGGTAGAGGACACAGATGTTGCAGACCTGCTGAACCTCTGCAGAGTCAACGCGCTTGCCCCCAACAGGCCTGAGAATATTGCGAACCGATGCAGACTTCTGAAACGCACGCTTGAGGAGACCTGGTGTGGAGAAAAGCACCGTGAGCAAGGGAACAGCATTTTGACAAAACTGTCAAGGGAACAGCATTTTGACAAAACTCCAAATGTACAGCCAGGGCCAGGCAGTGGGGCTGGTGCTTGGACTCAAGACATTTATTTGGGATAACTCAGAAAAATGTTAATGATTGGATTTGAGGTACAACGCACATACCTCCTCAGAATATCAGAATTTCTCAGATTAAGCCAGGTGTATTCAACTCAACACACCATGGGATTCTTTTACTGTGTTACCTAATTTCAAAAGCCACAAAAGTAAAAGTTCAGAGGCCCATATTAGGGGAAGACAGTGCAGGACAGGGCCAGCTGAGTTTGAATTTTCTGTGCTTTGGGAGGAAAGTGAGGCGTAACTTCCTCAAGCACTGACATTTGGTTCTGAACAGCACTCAACTCTGTGTTGTCTTCCCATTTACATTCTGCTGGAGTGGTATCTACTGAGCCCGCGCCTACTAACTGCCTGCAAGATACAGATGCACAGTACACGAGAGGGAGAAAAGCCATCCCAAACTGAGAAACTGCTGTGGGTAGGTGACTCTACTTGCAGAGTCACTGTGGTGTCATTGCCTTAATGTTGATCAGAGCAGGCAGCGGGAGACCCTTCCATGGTACTCACTTCTGACCCTGCATTTGGGGGTACTACTGAAGTATTTTATAAGGAGCCCCACGTGGGAGATGTATTTTATAATTGGAAACTTAGGAAAGCTCTATATCCCTTAAGATATGGGTCCTTTCCCTCTCCTGGTAATATGAAAGTTCAAAGGTCTGCAAGACCCTGTTCACTTTAGCTACTGGAAGGTTCACAGCCAAACTCAAGTGGCCCTTATGGAATGTGTATCTGTGAACATTCTTCTACACACGCGGTTACCTATTTATATCTCCCTGGCTCGTTTTCTACTTGTATGGATTTCCTGTCACTGTCCTGCTAAATGTGGACCTGACTCAAGCAGCTTCAGGATCTCTGTGGGAGCAGGTGGAACATCCCACAACAGTAGAGCATCCCCCGGAGCAGAAGCAGGGCCTGCCGTCTGACCCAGCAGATCCCTGGCCACTCACTCTTCACTGGAAGCACGTTCTGTGGGGATGCTGGCTGGGCTGGGGCTGGCTCCTGGTGCTCCAACAGCTTCTTGCTTAGGATGTCACTGAAGAAGATGCGGATGAGAGGCACCCCCCACAGGAACTGCAGCTGTTTAGTGATCAAGTACATTGACTCATTGAGGCTATGGGAGAGCAAGAGACCAGAGCATTAGTGCCACTGCTGGCCAGGAAGAGCCTGCTCAGTTCCCTCAAGGCTGTGCACTTGAAGGTGTAGCAGCTCAGGCCTGGCACTTGATAAGGCACAGAAGAGAATGATAATAAAAAGTGGAACCCATAAACCATCACCAAGGTCCAAGTATGGTGGAGGCACTAAATCTTGTCTGTCATTCCACCCAAATCTGTGCTGCTGCCAGCATTACTGCTTCCCCAGGTCCCCAGGCTCCACGCGTCATGGTCATCTTGAACACCCCACCAGCCAGTAGACAAAAGCTACCTCGAGCAGCTATGCTGCCCCCTTTCTCTGGACTGGCTGCAGCCAGTGGCCCCACATCCAGCTGACACGACACCCGAGTGTGTCCCCTTGCCTCCAGGGCTCCTGTTCCCACTTCAGGCTGCACCCAGCACCACCCCATGCCCATCATCCACTGGCATCCTCCTGTCGCTCAATACCCTAAGATGGTGCCCACCACAGCACCATGGTGGTGACAGCCACCATTCACTGAGCATCTGCGAGGCCAAGCAGTGGGCCCTTTCCACGTCACCTTGTTTAGTCCTTCAAGACAGCCCTAATGGAGGGACTGTGATCCCCCTGCGTTTCAGATGAGGAAACTGAAGTGAGGCAAGTTGTTCAAAGGCCCTCAGAGAAGAGCAGTGGCTTCCAGTGTGGGCTCTGTTGCCCGTGCCCCTGCCCAGAACATCCTCCAGGCACACATGCTGCCCTCTCCAGGAGGGGGTGTCGGGGCAGGCTGTCCTCTGGCAACAGGTTTTTTAACTAGCTAAGACTCAAAAATACCACTCGGTACAAGGAAGAGGGAGCAAACCCAGGGGTGTGCTTCTCTGAGACCTCCGTTTTCTGCCTCAAGGCTACCCGCTATGGACGCCACGCCTGGGTAGGCATCTGAGAGCAAAGAGCTGAGGCCAGGCACACAGTCCAGATTTGAGATGCTCCCTTTCTTGATCTCTGCAGTCATCTGCTCTAGTGTTTCTAATGCTTTTGGGTTTCCTTTTTTCCTTTTTGCATTGCTGGAGATTGAACCCAGGGCCTTGTGCATGCTAGGCAAGCACTCTACCACTGAGCCACACCCCTAGCTCTGCTTTTGAGTTAATATAAAATTTTTAAATTCATATGCCAACCTCTTGAAAAGGAGGTGGCTTTATCGGTTGAAATCATTTGTCTTGTTTCAGCAGCTCCAAAATGTGGATGTCTAGTCAATCAATAAAAGTGATGCTGAAGAAGAAAAACTATTGATAGGGTAAGATTCATAAATTTTTAATGAAAAGGAAATGCAAAATCATATGATCTCATTTTTGTACAAGACTATTGACCCAGGAAAAGACTAAACAGATGTTCCTTCAGGTCCTCTTTGGATAGTAGGATTGTGGGATGTTTTATTCTCTTGATCTTATCCCTATTTTGTACAAGGAATACACCTTATTTTTGTAGAAAGAAACAAAACAGAAGCTGACAGACAGAAGGAAGGAGGGGAGGTGACGTGGAGAGCCAGAAAGGCAGCACCGAGTCTCCAGGACTTACCCATAATCCACAGATTGGGAGAACCAGCCGAGGACAGGGTGCCAGTGGGTCAGGTTGGATTTCTTCTGGGACACGTACTTCTGACAGTAGCACAGCATTTGGGTGAGCAAGCTCACAAAGCCATCTGTCTCCTCCTCCAGCACTCTGGGGCTGAGGGAGCCCAACTGCAGGAGGTTGCCTATGAAGACAGAAGGCCAAGTGTGCCGGGCGGGCAGAAGCACTTCAGAGCCCCGGTCCTGCTCTCCACCTATGGCTGAGGCAGCCCCACTGTGTGGGCAGGAGGGTCCCAGGGAAGGGCACCCGCCAGTGCCAGGGGCTGCAGGGCAGAAACAAGCAATAGGCCAGCCTGACTTCAAATCCTGGCCCTGCCAGATGAGCTGTACGGCTCTCAATCTGCCCCTTGAACCTGCTATCTCTGTAGAACATGATCTCCACTCTCTATATGATGCAATCTTTTTTTGGTACCAGGGATTGAACTCAGGGGCCCTCGACCGCTGAGCCACATCCCCAGCCCTATTTTGTATTTATGTAGAGACAGAGTCTCACTGAGTTGCTTAGCGCCTTGCTATTTGCTAAGGCTGGCTTTGAACTCGCCATCCTCCTGCCTTAGCCTCCCGAGCCGCTGGGATTACAGGTGTGCGCCACTACGCTCGGCTTCTATATCATGAAATCTTAAATGTCACACACACAGAGGTACATGATATTTAGTTAGGATTACACCTTCATATTATATTAATATTTAAAAATCAAGCGAGAACCAAGAAATGACAAATATTGAATGCCTTGGGAAAATCACTGTTCTTTCATGTTCACCAAAATTCTTATCACTTGTGTGAAGACTCTTACCAGGATATTCCCATTAAAATTTGGCCCCACGAACCTTTTTCTACCTAAATTTCTTCTCATTAGGCAATGAGAATTATGTATCTCCACTATTTCCAAGTGGTTCCATCCACAAACCCTTTCTCCACCTGCAGTGACAGCACTGGAGGGCAGGTGACGAGGCACAACTCCGACCTAAGCCCCTCCTGAGTGCTCCCTCCCTTCCCTCTGGGGGTTGGGCCCATGGAGGCACCTCATCACATTTTCATTTTTTCCCTTGGAAAGCCTGGGGCTGAAATCCAAGGCTCACTTACGCTCACTGACCTTGTATTTTCCATGTGATTTTTGATTTTACATGTCTATTTTAACTGGCTATACGAGCACATGCTTTTTATGGTAAACATTTCTAGTGGTTACTAAAAACCTAGGAAGGGGACAAATGAAGAAACACCTGAGCGTCCCCTGATGGCCAGAACCAATCAAACCCCAGCTGCTGAGGACACTCACCCATCAGGCACAGTGTGTGGCAGCCTTCTAAACTCTCACATATGTCCCGGCATCGGTCTCTGTCTCTTAAAAACATGATGAATTTGCGAAGCATGTCATGAGATTCTAAAACAGTGAGACGCTGTGAACAATGGCAAACAGTTAAAGTGAAAACTGAAAGTGAATGTCCCAGTACAGCACGGGCTTGCTCACGTGCAGACTATTCCCTAAACAGCAGAACAGGTTATCAAGCACCAAGGAGAGGAAGGATCAGAACCTGCTTCTCTGGGTTACTAACATGATGTGTCTGCACTGGCCACTGGTTTAGAAGGAAAATCAGGAGGAGTGGGAACTAGCACAGCAATCATTTTACTAAACTTTGAGGAAAAAAGCAAAAACAGAATTGGTTTGGGGGGGAAACTCACAGAGCCCACTTACCTCAGGGGTCACTGTGCTGAGATGAGTCACAAGTGCAGGCACAGACATGATGTGGATGAGGAACGGCCGAATCAGATTGTCTGAAAATTGTGCAGCAATCACAGGGCTAGACAGACAGACAGACTCACTGAGACAGGTACACGTGCACACCTACAGCTAAAGCAAGCCTGCCAATGCCCTCTGACCCCCAGAAACTGCTTCCCAGAACTTCTAGGAAAACTAAAAGGTGAAAATGGGGACACTTAACCAGAAGAATGGTTAAGTCAGCGTTGGTGCAGTCACGTGATGCAGTACTTTACAGCCATGAAAAACTAGCTTTAAAGTTTTACTGGCACGAGAAAATGCTCACATTACAATAAATTATAAAATAAAGCAAGATAAAAAACAATATAGATGGGAGAAGAGGGGCTCATGATGGAAGAAGAGACAAAAAGGCTTCTGAAGTCCCAGTGTGACCCTTTCTCAATCAAGCGCTGCTGCCCGTGGTCTGCTGGGTGAACACCAAGACCTCACCAACTAAGCAGCTTATTTAAAAGAATATATCGTCTGTTATCAATATTTAAAAATATGTGCACAAATATACAAATGTATATTAATACAAAAAAGACTGGGAAGACAGATTAAAAAATGTTAATGATGCATTTCTGGGTTGTAGAATCATGAGAAATTTTTTCTTCCTTATACTTCTCTGCGTTACCTAGGTTTTCAGCCATAAGCATTAATTACTTCCATAATCAGAAAAAGATAAATACTAAAATAATGACCCCATCTCACAACATATGCAAAAATTAACTAAAAATGGATCACAGATTTAAATGATAGTTTTATAACTAAAGTTATAAAATTTTCAAAAGAAAACATGGAAGTCTTTGTGACTTCAGGTGATGCTATCAATGACTTATTAGGTGTAACACCCAAAACACAAGTGGCAAAAGGAAAAAAAAGATAAAATTGTGCTTCACCAAAAGTTTTGTGATTCAAAAGACACCATCAAGAAAGTGAAACACACAGAGAGTGGGAGGAAAATATTTGTAACTCATATACCCGATGGGGACCTGTATCTGGAACCAACAAAGAACTTATACAACTCAGCAATAATTAAAACAAACAACCCATTTTAAAATGGGCAAAGGATCTAGAGAGACATTTCTTTAAAGAAGATACAAATGGTTAATAATCACACAAAAGATGGTCAACACTATTAACCACCAGGGACCTGCAACCACATCAAAGTGAGGCACCGCTCACACCCACCAGAATGACCACTATCAAAAAGACAGAAAACTACCAGTGTGGCGAGCACATGGACACGCGAAACCTGCACACACTGCTGCAGCCACTTTGGAAAACAATGTGGCAGTTCTGCCACGACCCATCCATTCTACTTCTAGAAACACAGTCAAGAGAAATGAAGGCTCACGTCCACACAAAGCCTGCTTGTAAATGTTCACAGCAGCAAAATTCACAACAGCCCAAAGCGCAAACAACTCCAGTGTGGCGTATCCCACACAACGGGTGATTCGGCCATGAGCAGGAAGGGTGTATGGATTCACGCCACAGCATAAGATGAGCCTTGGACACATTATGCAAACTGAAAAAAGCTAGTAATAAAAGACCGCATACTGTCTGGTTCCATCATGTGAATGTCCAGGGGAGGCAAATCCACAGGGACAGGAAGCATCATCACTGGGCCTGAAGGGGCAGTGCCCTCTGGGGCTCGCACAGAAACCCAAGACTCCACCTACAGAAACCTAAATTCAACCTGCCGAGACCAGAGAGACCAGGCAAGACCGGGGCGAAGTGCAGGACACCCAAAGGACTGCAGGGTGAAAGCAAGGTCAGCTGCACAGTTCACATACATCCCAACATTCCTGTGTTGCTCTCCACTTCCAATCTCCCCAGCAGATCATGAGGCCTTTCTCAAGCTTACTTGTAGTTGTTGCTCTTAGGCCCCTTTGGGTGACAAATACAAATGTGCTATTTCAATATATTGCTAGCTGTACGTTTAACAGGGTCAGACAGAGCAGAGAGCTCACAGTGCAACCGGGGAGCTGGGCAGACATGCATGAGGTGCAGAAGCCAGAGCCAGCAGGTCCGTGGCAACCCCGGGGGCTCAGATAGCCAAAGCCCTGGCAGCGTGAGGAACTGCGAGACTTTGGGAAGGTTCCCATGTGCCATTTATTCAAGGTGTATGTATTGTTCTTAGAATGTAAGAATGTGTATGCTATGTGAGGAATAAGGAGCTCAGGGCTAGGGTTGTGGCTCAGTGATAGAGTGCTCACTTCACATGTATGAGGCAGTGGGTTCGATCCTCAGCACCACATAAAAATAAAGATATTGTGTCCATCTACAGCTAAAAAATATTTAAAAAAAAAAATAAAAAAGAAGGAGCACAGTGTGGGCTCTGCAGTCAGGTAGCCTAGGTTTAATTCCTGGCCTGGGCTCTCCCTGCTCTGTGACCAAGAACAAGTATTTTAACCTCTCTGGGCCTTAGCTTCTTCATCTATAGAATAGAGTCAAGATAACACAGTTAGGAGTCAGCTGATGTGTGTGAGAGGTCTTAGAATAACATGTGGACATTAGACACTCATATTTCAGGATTTAGTGATCATGTCTCAACATATTATTTCTGATTTTATAGACATTCTCTATATTTCTGTATGATGACTCATTGAACATGTTGTTTTAAAAGATCCTATGTTCAATTATATAAATATTCAAAGGAATATACACAATCCCTATTTTGGAAAAAAGTGTTAAAAGTAGCCTGGTCTTAATGAGTAATCAACAGAATCCAATGCATGGAAGAATGATGGACACTGTTACAGCTTAATGAAGAAGATGTGGTAAAAGGACAAGTGAGATGTCACAACCACGCTGACCAGGCACACTGGGAACGTCTGCACTCAACAGCTGTTCTCCCACTACAATGGCAGAGTGGTCACTACAGAAAAAATAGGCCAACACGTGCTATATACAATCATTTCCCAAAGTGGCATTCCCTGGGAGTTTAATAGACATGCTCCGCCATCCAAAAAGAGGCCGGGACACTCCATGCACAGATATGCTTGGACCAACACCAGGTTAAACAGGATGGGTAGGGTGCGCTGACGACAACCACAGGACCCTCAGAGCTTTCAGCAAGAAGGTGCACTGGCAGGAGGGCCGGTGGCTCTCCCCAAGCTGGTCTGACAAGGATGTGGATGTGACAACATCCTCTCTGACATCCTCTCCGCTGGGAGCTCCAATTCTCCCCTCCCTAAGTCAGTGTCCTCTCAACAGTTTAGGAATATTTTGGACCCATTAATGACACAACAGGTATAATCTCTACTAGGAAATCTTTTTTCTTATGTACTTCACATTGACAAACTGATTAATCTATCGTCTTTTTAAAAAATATATATTTTTTTAGATGTCAATGTTTATTCATTTATTTATATGTGGTGCTGAGAATTGAACCCAGTGCCTCACACATGCTAGGCAAGTGCTCTACCACTGAGCCACACCCCAGCCCCATTGTATTTTATATGGGACACCTATAAAAAGTTACACTGATCTGTTTATAAGTGTCCCATAAAATTTCCATTGAGTTTTATAGGCGTCCCATACGTAGGACAATAGGACATATTCAGTTTTGCCCCTAACCCCAGCATTTCCAGCCTGTGCTCCTAAAACCACTCCCTTGGCCCTTTTCCTCTGCTCTTGGCTGGACCTCTTCCAGCTCTCATAGGCTTTTTTTAAAAACAATTAAGTACTCCAAAGTGGTATCTTAACCACTGGCAGAATGAACACAATTTCCTTTCCCTCAGATCACATTGGAAAATTATTTACGAGTAAAGACTAAAGTCCAAGAAAAACACTGAGCTGTCACATGTGTGTCATGTTCAGGAAGAACAGCATTTCCTGTGCATCCTGACGAGGTGGGCAAAGCCACACCTGACACCAGGAACATGAGAAAGAGCCACGAGGAGGCATATTCAGAAGCAGCTGCCCTCTCGTCTCACATCTTACCGCAGTGCCAGAGAAAAGGCTGCTGTTAAGGTGCCCTTGGATAGACAAGGCCGGGGTCTGGCCAGGCCTCGGGTGAGCAATACCTGGAAAGAACATTTAACTCGTCAGGGGACAAAACCAACTTTATGTGAGCTCATATATTAAAAAAAATAAGAATAAAAAGAAAACGAGTGCTTCTGATAACAATACTGATTTGCAATGTTTCCTGAAAAGGAAGGAGAAAAGGTACCAGGCATGGAAGTTGTTTTCACTACTCTTCCCACTTTAAAATGTGTTAATTAAAAAAAAATAATACACAGTTAACAAAAAGTTAACAGTTAAGCTGGGCACAGTGGCACATGCCTGTAATCCCAGTGACTCAGAGGCTGAGGCAGGAGAATCACAAGTTCAAGGCTACCCTTGGCAACTTAGTGAGACCTTGTCTCAAAGTAAAAAAAAAAAAAAAAAGGGCTGGAGATGTGGCTCAGTGGTAAAGTGCCTCTGTGTTCAATCCCCAGAACCAAAAATAAAACTAAAAATGTGGAAAGCTGGGCATGGAGGCATGTACCTATGGTTCCAGCTACTTGGGAGGCTGAGGCAGGAGGAGCCCTTGAGCCCAGGAGCCAGACCAGCCTGGGCAACATAGCAAGACTCCATGTCTTAAAAAGAATTAACAGCTAATAAAAAGAACATCTGGCTTAAATTTCAAGATACCATGGCAGTTGGAAGCAGTTCAGAGTTACAGTGTCGAGGAGAAGCCTCCTCTACTGACACAAACTGCTGACAGACCACATTGTGCTGGCACACCACCCCACAGGGTTGTCTTGAGAAATGTGACCAAATCAGTAAAAAGCCCATCACAGTGCCAGGCAGAATGAAGGGTCAAATCAACGTCACTTATCAAACCCAAGAATTTCACAGTACTTCTCAATGGCAACTGCATTTCTGACCACTCCTGGGGGTATGAATTGGCACAGTAAGGTGCAGAGTGGACAGAAGGCCATTTGAGGACACAGAGCTAGAAATATAATTCCAGACACCAACCAAGAAGGAACAGGAGGGAAGAAGCTCTGAGGCCTCCTTCTTGAGTTTAGATTTCAAGAGACAAGATTTTCTCTGCAGCCAAAAATATAAAGCACTAGAAAGATCCTAGGTCACTGCCCTCCCTTTACCTAAACCACAGGTGTCCCACAGTAGGTGGAAGATAAAGAGGACACTGGGCATTACACTTTTCCTGTAGGAAGCGTATCTGTGAGGAGGGGATAAGACATGCTGAAACCAATGTACAAATCCTAGATGAGGTATTGGGAGTGGGAGCTCACATATTAGGGGAGGGGGTCACACACCTGCAGCACAGAGTAAAATCCATGCTGGTTGAGATGTCCCATTATATTTGCACAGACATGGTTCATGGCTGGTCGAAGGTTCTCACCTAAATGAAGAAAAAATAAAAGTCTCTTGCCACAATGTACCTGTTTATGTGGGACAGAAAATGTATGCCCTAGTCCCAAGTCCATAAGGAAACGCAATACTCTCTGGCTTGTTTCCATATTCCCGAGGTCTGAGCACAGGAAGGCACTATCTGGAATTCTCTCTCCTGGAAGGCATGACTCAAGTTCCACCTCGTGGGAGCTGGTCCTTCCCTTTCCTTAGTGAGATGGCACATGCTGAGCTCCTGTCACACTTCTCCAACTGCCTCCCAGGGCATGGAAATTTTTGCTTTCCCTGGGTGCCTCCTGTCTCCACTGGGACACAGCTTCCTGACCAAATTCAGAACTCAACAATTTTTTTTTTTAAATATTTTTTAATTGTAGATGGACACAATGTCTTTATTTTATTGCCTTGTATGTGGTGCTGAGGATCGAACCCAGGGCCTCACGCATGCGAGGCAAGCGCTCTACCGCTGAGCTACAATCCCAGCCCCAGAACTCAACAATTTTTAGACCCCTCCCAGAGTCCAGGATGCTCCTAAAATAGGTTCTCCTGGCTCACCTGGAGTTTTTGCAGTCTCCTATTTTCAGTCTCTCCTGCCTCTCCACTGGAACTCTAACTCTCTCCCTAGCTCTGAGCTCACACATCACTCCTTTAGGAACGTCTGAGCCCCAGGTCCCCAGAAAAAGCCCTTCCCAACCCCTCTGAACATTATCATTCCCTTTGGACTCTTCTGAGCATTTACCATATTTATTGTCATTTTATATACGGCTATCTCCTGGTATTTATGGGGGACTGGTTCCAAAACTCCCCTTGGACATGAAAATCTGTGGGTGCCCAAGTCCCTTATATAAAATGGCATGGCACTCATATCAAACCTACACACATCCTCCCGTATACCTTTTTTTTTTTTTTAAATATTTTTTAGTGTCAATGGATCTTTATTTTATTTATTTGTATGTGGTGCTGAGAATCGAACCAGTGCTTCACGCATGCTAGGCAAGCGCTCTACCACTGAGCCACAACCCCAGCCCCCTCCCGTATACTTTAAATCATCTGTAGATTACTTATAAAACCTAACACAATGTCAGTTCTATGTAAATAGTTGTTAGAATGTATTGTTAAGGAATAATGACAAGAAGTCTGTATGTGCTCAGTACAGACTTGAATTTTTTCAAGTATTTCTGATCCAATGTTAGTTGAATCCACAAATATGGAATATGCAGATATGGAGAGCTGACTGTATACAAGTGACTTCTATTCAGTATGTTTCACCACCAGACTTGGCATGAGCACTTGAAGTCCCTCCCCAAAGGGCAGTGACCTTTTCTGTTTTGCTTATCACTACATTGCCAGTGCCTAGTATGGTGTCTGGCACATAGTAGGTTATTTGCTGAATGAATGTGTGAAATGAATACATGAAATACTTAGGTTGAGCACAGTTTTCAGGGAAGGAGGCAGCTTTACAATGTAGGTTTCATGGGCAAAATAGAATTATTTGCTAATGATTTTCCAAATGAAATGATAAGGCTTAAGTGAAAACCATTTGCAAGCCGGGCATGGTGGCGCACGCCTGTAATCCCAGCACTTTGGGAGGCTGAGACAGGAAAATTGGGAGTTCAAAGCCAGCCTCAGCAATAGCAAGGTGCTAAGCAACTCAGTGAGACCCTGTCTCTAAATAAAAAAACAAAATAGGTCTGGGGATGTGGTTCAGTGGTTAAGTGCCCTTAAGTTCAATACCTTGTACAAAAAAAAAAAAAAGGAGAAAATCTTTGTTTGCAGGCTGAGGTACTGTGGGAGTTACAAAAAATGAGATCAGAGGAACAATGCCTTTAAAAATAAATTCAAATGGGGAAGAGTGTAACATAATACACAATACTGACGCACTGTCAAGGGCTTCCCTGCCATCCCAAGGTCTCTCGAGGCCTGTGGTGGCAAAAATGCTTCTTATACAGGAGAAAAAGTGCTCTGCACTCACTATGGAAATGCCAATTAGGAAAAATTTTGAAAACAAGTCCTACAGACCTTTTCCGCGGAGGATTTTCCATGTTGAAGTGTCTGTGAAGGTGACAAGCATCGTGAGGTACAGGGTGATGAGTCTGGAGTCTTGTAAGATTTCAGGCTGGAAACAACAACAGGGAAGGACTGACACACGCCCTCCAGCCCCGGACAGCTAGCACTCGCTCCTGGTGGTCCTCAGCGCACTCAGACAGGAAGCAAGGAGTCAGAACTCCAGGGCTGTTCTTGGTCTCCGGGAGGAGGACCACTGCAGGAGTTACGACGAGGATTTCGGCACACTACTGCTTGAACCAAATGCTCCTGGGATGGAGAGCTCAGCGTTCTTGGGAAACAAGGTGACAAGGTATGGCTTGTCCTAAGTGCATCTCTGCCTGTGTGTCTGAAGACTCAGTAAATAGCAGCAATGGAACTGAGCCTAACAGGCCCTGCCCCGGCTCCATCGCTCACTGGCTGTGGGACACTGGGCATTTCTTAACCTCTCTGTCTTGGTTTCCTTATCTATGACTAGGGATAGTAACATTTATTTTCCTCATAGGGTTACTGTGAGGAATAAATGGATTAATGCACACAACACACCAAGAACAGTGTCTGGCACACAGATAACTCTATGTAGTATTATTGTTGTTACAATTAAAATGACAGTTCACTGTCTGGCAAGAGCAACTGTCAAACAAAATGCCTGACTGCTTTCTAAGCTGAGACCCTATAGCACATATACTGGGAAGGACCCTGGAGACCATCAAACTCAAACTCCTAAGCCCAAAGAGAACAAAAGTGGGGCAGGGTGTGTTCAGGGACACATGGGACATCAGCAGCAGCAGAGTTAGGACTAAACTGCAGAACCTCTGGCTCCAGACCCAATGCCTTTTCTCCTCGCATCTGCTTCTCACATAAACTTAGGTTTTCAAAGAGAAAAATGTTGTGAGATACAGATACAGAAAGCATGGAGGAAGATCTGCCTGGTTCCAGTGAAGGAAGGGGAATAACCTGCCTGCTTAGCCCTGAGGCATTTCAGTGGAACCCCGGGACCCCAAGGAGCAGAGGGTGAAGACCACTGTCCATGCCCTAACTCTCACCTGACAAGCTGTGTGGCTTGCCATCTTGGCAGGGCTGTGGCCATGAACTACCTATGAAGGCACTGGCTGGGAAGGCTGGGAATGGATGGCTGGGAGGATTTGGGGACACTGGCTCCACTGCCCAGCTAGAACCCCAGTCCTGGCCAAGACTCCATCCCTGAAATCCTTCCATCTCTAAGTGCAATGTTGCTGTTATGTGAAGGTGGACAGAGGGTGAGCAGACACAAAACCCAAGGGCAGGCACAGGACCAGGCTGGGTCAGCAGCAGTACCCCATCATTCTTACCACCATGGTGGGTTCAGGGCCAAGGATCCCATTTGGCCTTTAAGAATCCTCCCAAGTGTCTGAGCTGGTAGGGGGAGCCTCCCTTTTTTCTTTGGTCAAGATAGGGTAAGGTGTGAAGTCAGAACTACTGGCTGCCATAGTTATAGAAGAGGATGTGGTGACCCCAAAAGTATGCAGGGAACTAGGAGAATCCAGAAGTCCCAGCTCTAGTCCCTGCCAGCTGCTGTACTGTGGAATATGCTCTATAACCAAACGCTGCAGTCCTTGCTAGCCTGTTGGATTACCAGTTGCACTCATGCTGGGTTTCTATTATTTTTAACAGGAGGCCCAACTAGTACAATAACACAGACCATAAAATACTCATCACATCAAAAGGACAGGAAAGACAACAGGACTCCCTGGCATCAAGACTGCGGCCGTCAACATCGCCTACCGAAGAGGGGCTCAAAACGATTACATATCTGCCTTGCTCTCTCCCAGAACAGTGGCTCAACCAAAACTTCTTTGCTAGACTCTGACTGACAGATCTCCAAAGCTATAATCAATGAGGGAGTGATGGGGGCTCTGAAAATACACACTGAAGCCTCCAGGTGAGAATGACAGATTTTGTGTGTGTGTGTGTATTTGTGTTTTACCTTGAGCTGCTCAAGAAACTCACAGCAATACCACAGAATGTCCTTGATTTGTTTAATCCATAGGAGAGTGAGATCCTTGGAAAGAGCGAGGGATACATACCACACCTACAAACAGGAAAAAAAAGGGATGTCGCAGGCAGTTACAGGGGTCATTATTCTATATATGGCATAAAGACTAGAACTGAGTCTTAGCTAGGTCTGGTGCCAGACAGGACAATGGAGATGAATGGACAAATAAGCAGCATGCAGGACTTATTTTTAATACCAAAGCCAAAGATAAAATAGCTTAGGAAGGGAATTTACTATCCTGGGTGAGATGCAAGAGCAGAACACAGCTTCTTGGACAACAAAGACAAAGGAAACGAGCTGTGCGGTGGCGCACACTGTGATCCCAGCAGCTTGGGAGGCCAAGGCAGGAGGATTGCAAGTTCAAAGCACACCTCAGTAATTTAGCGAGGCTCTAAGCAACTCAGTGAGACCCTGTCTCTAAATAAAATACAAAAAAGGGCTGGGGATGTGGCTCAGTGGTCGAGTGCCCCCGAGTTCAATCCCCAGTACCAAAAAAAAAAAAAAAGACAAGGGAATCATTTGCATTCTGTCAGTGTTTTCCATCTATCTATTACTTATTTGTATGTATGTATGAACAAAAGTGCGAACATTCAACAGGAACTTTCAGAGCCAAATGAGTTAGCCCTCAAGAGTTTATGGGAGACTTTCTAGCCCCCAACCCACGTACCTTAGGTTCATTCTCAGCATCCATACTGCTCAGGATACAACGGCACAACTTCTCGAATCTCTGCAGAGGCAGAAAAAAGCTTATAAATTCCCACAACTAGAAAAAGGAAGGAAGAGAGGGGAGCAAACGTGTTGGGCACCTGGCTTGTGCAGGCAATCTGCCCTGTGATTCATATGCAGTCACATTCAGCTCCTTCTTATAGATGTGGAAACTGAGGACCAGAAAGGCTAAAGACAGGCTCTTCAATGAGGGGCCCACAGGCTGAGCTCTGCAGATGTACTTTAGAAGTTGGTGCTTCTGACATAAAAGTCCAGAATGAAGCTGCTGTTTTTTTTTGTTTTTTGTTTTAAATATCTTTATTTATTTATATGTGGTGCTGAGGATTGAACCCAGTGCCTCACACGTGCCAGGCAAGCACTCTACCACTCAGCCACAACCTCACCCCCTAGAATGAAGCTTCTTTTGAAAAACAAAATCTATCTGGAAAACTGGGCTTGGAGTCCTGCAGACTAGCAGCTACCTCCTCATTTGTGCCTGCCAGTTGGCCATCTGGGGAACACCACGGACACTGACTTTTGCTTTGCAGCCATCAGCAAAAGGCTGATATATCATCCCTGATATGCAAAAGGAAGAAAAGTGGAAACTAGAAAACGGCTTATACTTGCTACTAATCCCAGATCCATCCTTAAGAATGGCATGGCCTCAAAGTTCCTCCTCTGTAAGACGGGGGACGCCCCCTCCACAGGCTTGTCTGTTCTTGTCCATGAGATGGGGGTCACTGCCTGGGCACACCTCTCTCTCCTACTGGGCTAGGAGCGCCACCAGAATAGACACCTTGAGTGTACTGTCTCCTTCTGGGGCCCCAGCGGTTCCCTTAGTACTGTTAAACGTCACTACTGCTTTACTGGGATTGTATTTTCCAGCCTATCATTCCAATCCCAACACACCAACTGATATGTTTTGTTTGTTTTGCAGGATGTTAAAAAAATTTCAAATTAGCTACAAACTTTTACAAATTAAGCATTAAGCATAATGGCCCATATCTCCAGCACCTCTTCAACAAATCAGAGTATGGGTCAACCACTCATGGGAGCCCAGTAGCAATGCTCCCTTTGATGTCCTCACTATTGCAGCCTGTCAGTCACTGCCGATTATGATTTGTATTTCATACTTTGTCTCACATAGAGCAGCTGTCACTCATATCCTGGCTCCTGTATACACTTGAGTCCAACCTGTGCTCAGGATAGTCAATGCTAAAACGTCCCCAGAAGCATTGGGCAGGCATAATCCCCACAAAAACAGGGCCCAAGAAAACAAAGTGGGAAAAAGTAAGCACCTCACAGAGCTGCAGTAAGAACAATGAGTTGATGTTTATAAAATACTTACAAAAAGTCTTGGTATATGGGAAGTACTAAGTATGTTTGCTATTAATATTTACCTCATTATCCTCTTTCATTTTGAATAAGAACAGCAGTTTCCTGGCAATCTTGAAAATACAAAGTGCATTTCTTTTACTGGACCCAGAGTCATCTGCTTGAAAAAACTCATCAATCTCACTCCTAGGGAGGGATTTTTAAAAAAAAGACATTTTTAATTAGGCAGCACCTGGAAGGCTTTTCAAGCTCTGTAAGAGAAAACTCTTCTATTCTCCTGTTAGTTGGGAGTTAGAAAAATGTGCTGAGGAATTCCTGACACCCACCTGATGTCTCTGTGCAGTCTATTCCGACAGAGGAAACTCCGGATGTGGGCCTGAATCTCCACAGCTGCACGCTCTCGTTCCTTCTGCACCAGCCTTTCTTCTCGTGCCTGACGGGCTCTATCAATGAACCACGCTCTCGAGGTCTGAGAGACAGTGAACATGTTTGCAAGCTTGCACAAACCCTGCAAGGAAATAGCAAGAAGCTATGGTAGACTGTGTGAAAGACACACACATGCACAAGAAAGGGGCTCAGACAGAAAGAGCTCAAGTGCAAAGGGTGGGCAGGGACTTGGGCAGCAAAAGAGAGATACTTGGGACCCTCCAACACCCTCCAAGGGGGCTCATAGCTCTCCTGGTACAAGTTTCAACTTCCTACCAATTCATTTCATACAACTCACCGAGACCAGGGGTGCTATATCCTGTATTAATTATATTTTTTTAAGAGAAAGAGCCCTGGAATAGAGTACAGGTAGGCTGTGTATAGGGTTAACAAATGAACAAAGCATGAATCAATCCCATCCATAAAGGTCCAATTCAAACCAGGGAGCCTCTAAGTCAAATGTTCCCAGATATTTGAATTTTCTAGAGCAATCCACCATGTTTGGGAAGCCAACAACAAGCAATCAACTCCTATTTTGCCAAGACTTGAGGGAATAATCAAACACAATTATAGTCACTCTTATTTTAGTCATCTATTCATTCAACAAATGATTATTGGTGCCTATGTGGTACCCAGTACAAAGAAGTTTCATTTTTTAAAAAAAGGGGTCATTTTAACATTAAAAAAGCAAAAGGTATCATACATGACTTCAGAATGCATGATAGTCTATTAAATCAAACACATCTGAGTTCATGTATCACTTACTCAGTTATCCTTACTGTTCTCATATTGCCAAGGACCAATGAAGACTGAGCAGAATTTTTCCTGTGCACTGACAGGTGCTTTTCTGGACAGAGGCTTTAAAATATATATTACATTATCATCTGATCATGACTGTCCATCTCCTAAAGGGTAGCTTTGGCTAGCAGCCAAAAGCACACAGCAGTGATCCATGAAGCCTCCCACACTGAGGTGGTGTCTTCAGATGCTTGATTAACTCTTGTCATTCTATCTAAAATATACAACAGCCCAGTTGATAAGAACACTGAAATGACTCAGAAATTTAGACTTCTGAAAAACCATCTCTTTACCAGTTTAATTCACTCAAAGCACCACCCATGAAGAAATATCCAGCATAAAAAGTTCAGGCCAGGCCTCATGAGAACGCATCCAGCAACTTCTGAGGCCCCTTTTCAATACTGATTCACGCTTGTCAAACAACCTCAGGGCTCTGCCAGCATGTGGGTCTATCACTAGCAACTCTTGGAACAATGAACAGAACCTGCTACCTTCTGAATCACTCATACTCTTCCCACCCCAATCTGGAGTGCTCACCTGAGGACCCGCCTGTGTAGCAGAAATGCTAGGTAACCATTAGTGATCTCCCACAGGACGCAAAGCTGAGCACGCTTCAGAGGAGCTTGCTGTTTCCTGGAAGAAGAAAAAAAAAAAAAATCCAGGTCTAAAATTTTATAGGTGTAGCATCACATATTTACCTGAGTATAATATAGTGCCCACTGGTTTAAAAAAGAAATACCTTTGTCCTCTTTAGTTAGTATCTCATGCAAATGTTAGACTCTCTCCCCAGTCCTCACAATTTGTAGGGAATAGGTTGAAAATAATCTCAAAGAAGTTGCTGATTAAACTTTTACATGCCCTGTGATGTTAAGCAAAAATACCACTGAGAGGTGATGGAATGTTAAAAAGTCACTGAAGCTGGGCATGTTGGTGCACGCCTGTTATGCCAGTGACTTGGGAAACTGAGGCAGGAGGAGCACAAATTCCAGGCCAGCCTTAGTGATTTAGCAAGACCCTGTTTCTAAATAAATAAGTAAAAGGACTGGGGATGAAGCTCTGTGGCAAAGTAACCCCAGATTCCGTTTTGCCTCCCCAAAAGCCATCGAACATTGACATTTTTGAAAAGTATAGAAATTTTTATGCCATAGAAGTGAAAAATAGCTGCCCATGAATCAATGCAGTCCCAATTACATAAAGGTTAAAAAAAAAAAAAGAGTACACAACTAGATATGAAATGGGGATGAAATATGCCAACAGGTAAGACTGGCTAAGCACAAAGTCCTGGGTTTGATCTCTAGCATTACCAAAAAAAAAAAAAAAAAAAAAAAAAGGAATTGTTGTTTTGAGGTAGTGAGATTGTAGGAAATTTTCCTAAACCGGGTTCTATTTTCTAAAGTTTCCACATGGTAAAGTGGCATGGCTCAGGAAGAAGCAGATGGGCTTTGGAGTCACAGAGATGGGTCCAGTCCCCAGCTCTGCCAGCACTGCAGGCAGTTTCATTGTTCACAGTCTATTTATTACTCAGCTCAGAGGCCCATCATGAGGACTAAATAAGATCGCGTGTATCAAGCACCTACAGAGGTGCTGACAGCGCAGTTATTAAGTCTGCCAGTTTTTACAGACACAGAAGTTTTGTTGTTTTTAACCCTTCTGCAGAAATTCCCATCTGCAATCACTAAGGATCTCTGGGTAGGAAGCAATGCTGGCTCCCTGGTATTTCCTAACCCATTACAGGTTTTCCTATCCTCAAGGATACTAAGGTTTTTTCAGTCTTTGGTATTTGGGTTATAAACTCCTGGCCTTGTTGTTTATTTTTTTTTATTTTTATTTTTTTATTTTTTTAGTTGTAGATGGACACAAGTATCTGTATTTATTTTTATGTGGTGCTGAGGATCGAACCCAGGGCCTCACGCATGTGAGGCAAGCGCTCTTCCACTGGGCCACAGTCCCAGCCCACCTTGTCGTTTAGACTGCATAACAGCTTCCCCAAAAGAGCAGGGTCAAGCTGAGTAGGGTGGCGCTCACCTGTTATCCCAGCAATTTGGGAAGCTGAGGCAGGAGGATTTTAAGTTCAAGGCCAGCCTCAGCAATTTAGTGAGGCCCTAAGAAACTTAGTGAGACCCTGTCTCAAAATAAATTTTAAAAAGGCTCAGTAATTAAACGCCCCTGGGTTTAATTCTTGATACCAAAAATAAAGAAGAAAGCAGGGTTGAAGCCATGTGCACAATGGTGCATTCTCCCCCTAACATGTTCCTTATTGACAGGGGAGACACAGGGATCAGGAGAGGGTGCTTCTTCACAGTGAAAAAAACAAAAATTTGCATGCAAACTGTATAGAAGTATACAGTTAAAGTGTGCTTAATTATCTATAAGACTTTCTCAAAACTTTCACTTCTCCCAGGGAGGTCTCCCAGGATTAAATCCCTTCCTTGAGATTATCGTCCTTTCAGCAATGTCACAAGTTGGTTTCTGTTTACACTGAGTAACTGTCTATTACATTTTTTCTCACTCTTTCCTATACATGTCCTCCACTTGCATGGTGTGTACACACAATCAAGCATTAAGTACTTATTTTGACAAATGCCACAGATAATCAAAGAAAGGCATACATAAGAATAAGAAAATATTATCAAGGAGTATCCCAAAACAGATAGCATATGAGATTTACCGTATTGTTACAAAGCTTACAATCGTTAGAGAAACAAGAATACAGGGAAAAAGATAACAAGAGGTTTTTGATAACAAGGATCATTCAAAAAAGAAAATAAGTCCTTTATGTATCAAGTCCTTTCTAAGTGATCTCATCTAAAAGACAGTAATCTCAGGAAAGTCCAGGTTAGATCATTAGTAAGTGGCAGTATCACGGTTTTAATACTAATAGGATTCTGATTCTGCACTACCTCTACATTTCCATGAGACCCAGTCAAAACCAGTGTTTTCTAGATAAGGTCAACTTCACGGAGAACTAGAAAGCCCACGACAGTCCAGAAAGTATTATTCTCAAGGTGAAGCACCGTAAGTACCAACTGCTGAGTGATTTTTTTCCTGTATTGGTGGGAATAGCTGGACTGCCAGGTTTAATGAGCATTTGTTAAGGGAACACTATACTAAATATACAGATATTTAGCAACCTGTTTCCTCAACAGCTGCATCCTATTAGGTCTCAATAATCTCTTTTTTTCTTTATAAAACTGAAGATTGAACCCAGGGGCACTTTACCATTGAACTACATCCCTGGTCTTTTTAATTTTGAGATAGGGTCTCGCTAAGTTGCTTAGACTGGCCTCGAATTTGCAATCTTCCTGCCTCAGTCTCCTTAGTTGCTGGGATTACAGGCATGTGCCACCATGCCAGGTTCAATAGTATAATTTAAAAAAATATATTTTCTTTTAGTTGTAGATGGACACAATATCTTTATTTATTTATTTTTATGTGGTGCTGAGGATGGAACCCAGTGCCTCACGCGTGTGAGGCAAGCGCTCTACCACTGAGCCGCAATCCCAGCCCCAACAGCATAATTTCTTAAATGCAAGAACAGTCAACAAAACTTGGAGAAAGCATTTAATAATATTTGGTATAATTTACTGAAAGCTACAGCCTATTGCCTAAGCTAGCCTAGGTGGAATGCTATTATCAATACAACCTTCATGAGGAGGGAAAAGGAAATGTACAGAGGGGACATGACCTGCCAGAGTTCTCTGGGAACCTTTACTTGAACCCCAACGTAATTACCTACTGGTAAGTAGACAAGATCCAGGGCTCCCCCATTCACACAATGGCAAAGTAAAGAGAGGCTAAAAATGTGAGGCTGGCCATGGAGCTAAACTAGTGTTCAATTATAACGAAGTTTTTCTTCATTAAGAGCTGAGGGGCAGGCACGATACTAAAACATAATATAAAACACTCTGTGAAACAATTATTACGTTTTACAGAGAAGGAAATGAGGGTCACACAGGTGAGTGGACTCATACAAAGTCACACAGCAAGCGAATAGGATTCGAACTCCAGTTTAGGTGACCCCTGAGGCCCAGCGTGTTCCCTGAATATCAACAATCACACTTTTCGCCCAGAATTAGTCTCTTTATAAACTCCTATCGCCTTAATAATAAGTGGAAAAGAGCCACAGGGACAAAACACCGTGAAGCCCCCAAACCAGTCCGCAGAACCTGCCCCTCCGACTTGTCCAAGCACGGATTCGGCCCCAGAACACCTCCCTCAAAGTCCCCGGTCGCACCGCCCAGGGAACCGACGACCCTGTTCCTACTCGCTACCCACAGGTCGTAGACCTTTATCCGCTCGAGGCCCCAGCGCTCTGAGTCCGGGCCACAGCAGCCGCCGCTTCAACCCAACACCCCGGAGTTCTGTCGGACCCGGGGCAGCGGCCGAATCCCGACCGCCATCTTGCCCCGGGTGTTCGCTCTCCGAACTCCGCCTGGAAGCAAGTATCCGGTTTCTGGAAACAGCCGTTCCCCCGTGCTTATTTGCCCGGAGGAAAAAACTCCCTGCGTCTTGTCCTCTTTTCTGGCAGATGGAAAAGCGGAACATTCAGGAGTTGGATAAATGCCTGTCCCAGATAAGAGAAGATGGAAGCTATTCTGTTCGGGGAAGTTAGAAGGAACGTGATCGACGTCTAGGGCCACGACGGACGCTTTAAGAAAGTGCCCTCTGCGGGGCGGAAGTGAGGTGCGGACAGCGGAAGTTCCTGCCCGCCCGGCCTTCGCCCCCGGCTCATGTAAGCTGGGTGTTTCCTGTCTCTCTCAGTCCGGATTTGGAGACTCCGTCGTCCTCCGACTTTTCATGGTAAGGAGGGTGGTGCCCGCCTCCTGGGGTCTCTGGACTGTCGAGGGAGCCGGACAGCGGCCGAGAGGGAAGGGGTCGAGGGGAGGGGGTGCTCTGGCCGTGAGAGGAGAGTTGGATGGGGGCGAGACCGGGGGTGGGGGAAGGGCCTTGAGTGGAGAATTGGCGGGGGCGGGGGGTCGCCTGGCTGTCGGGGATCCGGGAAAGTCTGCTTGGGCTTGGGGAGTAGCTGCGTCTGTGGCGGAGCGGAGGGTGGAGTCTGGCGTGCTGGTTGAATACGAGAACGGAATACTGTGGGGACAAAGAGATGTCACTGAAAACACCTTTGGGGTGGGGAATGAGAATTTGGGGCATTTCGAAGGACATTGGTGGGGTTAGGAGAGGATGAAGTGGGAATCCTTGGAGCAGAGCGTTTGGGGGTCTTTGAGCTTGTAGCTGGAGTCGCTGGGGTTTGGGAGAGTGGAGAAGGGGCTCCCAGGTTAGTCTGAGCACCCAGACGAGGGAGCCCGCAGGTGAGTGTGCAGTTCATTGCTTGGATTGCAGGGAGGGATGCCAGGGTCTGAGGTCAGGGTCCCTTCACCATGGAGTCAAGCCTCAACCGGCGCTTGGGTACCTATCTAGTCATTTCCTTTGAGGCCCTCGGCGGCCACACCTCAGGAGCCCAGCATGTCTCACATTGCTGTCTCACCTGTGGGAAGGTTTCTGTTTACTCGGGATCCTCCAGGGTCTATTCCTTGTCCTTGGGTGGGGATGACCAAAGATCAGCTCAGATCCCCTTTTTCCTGGTTTGTCACTTCCCTAGAACATGCCATCTTTAGAGAAGATCATTCCCAAGCTGAAGAAAAATGAGTCAACCTGTATTCCTTTTCAGTTTGCTCCCTTTGGGCAAAATAAGGGTTATCTAAACTAGTCGTTCTTAAACTGGTCTCCAGACCAGAAACAGTATCACTCCCTGGGAACTTGTTAAAAATGGACAAATTTTTGAGCCTATCAAGATGGTCTGGGGCCAGAGCCCATTGATTTGTTCTCATAAACCCTACAGGGGTTTAGACTAGTAATTTCTTGATTTCAGATATGAAATGAAAAGGGTGTGTGAGTTGGAGTCAGGGCTTACGGTTAATGATAGTTTTCTCCCCTAAAAAGTGGCCTTGATGGTAAAATCTTCCTCACTAGACTGTTGAGAGAACAGTCTCATTTACCAAAAGATGGTTCATGTTTGTGTGCTAAATGGGAACACATTCCATGGGACACTTGGAATTGGCAGTAACTGTCTTTATAAGCAAGTTTGGGATGCAAGATAATCCCACAGTTATGCGACTGATTCAGCTTAATTTGGTTGAAATGGAAGAGCAGACTTTTCTGAGCTCCAAGACCATAGGGTTAATTATAGCCTAATGCCCTCGGTTTGGAGAAGTGTTAGGCCTACTCTCAATGCAGGATTTCCTAAATTTTCCTGCTGTAAGGATCCCCAAGCTCACGTTTTTGCTTCACATCTCTCTTGGTTCTTAGATCAGGCTGATTGCACACTTTAGTGGTATTGACCTCTGGCAGCACCTGAAGAACTTTTGAGATCTGAATCACCTGGAGAACTTTTTAAACACTAGTTACAGACCTGCAACCTCTACCCCTCTCAAAGATTCTGATTCAATCTGCCAGGGTGTAGCCCAGGCAGGTACCAGTGTTTATTAAGTACATCCAGGAGATTGGTTCTGTTAGCCAGAGTTAGGAACAACTGGTCTTAGAGCTTGAAGGGGAGGAGGGAAACTAAGGACTAGGTGCCAAGTGCTTTAACTTCCATTCCCTGCGGGTTATTTTGAAGATTATGGCTTTAACACTCCATTTTACAAGTTAAGAAACAGAGACTTGAATTAAATGGCTCATCTGAACGTCATGCAGGCAGTGAAACTGGGATTGCTGTCCAGGTTTGTTTCCCTACACCCATATGAGACAGTTCTACAGGAATTTGTTGGGTCCCACCACCACCACCACTGTACTTGCTTGGGTTTTCCTTCAAGGCAGTGATTTTTCCTTCTTTTGGCTGATTTTTATTTTTTCAAGCATGCATACAGTTACTTCTTGCTTGTAGCTCTGAAGTGAGGGGCTTACTTTTATTTAGGGTGCTTTGGTTTGTTTTTATGTGAGAGTCAGGAATTCACTGGGTTAATATAGCCAGAGGTTGGAGAGCTCCAAGACCATAGGGTTAATTATAGCCCAATTAAGGGTATAGAACTTCTTAGAATGGTGGCTTGCAATCTTGGCTGCACCTTAGAATCACTTGGGGATTTTTAATTTCCATAGGTTGGACGCAGGCATCAGTATTTGTAAACTCCCCTGGTGATTGCAATGTGTGACCAGATAGGCGCTATTTAGAATCTGCAACAGTATATTCAGGGTAGATGGGAAGGAGAGAAACCTAGACTTACCCATCTGACTGGAATAAACTTCTGATTGAATAGAATCCAAAACCAAATATCTCAAGCATTAATTATCTCTTTGCCTTGTAACCAGTTCTGTTCTCTCCTGCTCTATCTCCCCAACCTCATTAATAATGAAATCGAATCTTTGAAAGGAGTAAGCGGGATCCCAGTAGGGATGGCGGGGAGAGGCCTGGCAGTAGAGAGGTTTGCTGTGAGAGTTTATTGTTCACTGCTTGTGTCCCTACTTCACTGAAGTTCAAGCTCAGGGACATGAACAACAGCCCAGACCTTCTCTCCAAGATCTCTCCTAGAGTCTCCGGCTCCATAAGGGTGGTTTCTGCCTTTATCTTGTAATTCAGTCTGTCATGCAGCTAGAAAGGGTCTCCGAAGAGAAGATAATTTGAGGCTTTGTGAACATTCCCAAGTAATCACAATTTAAGTGTTTCCTGTTTGTGTGACTATTCTGAGCCAGGGTTGTGCAGAGTGCTTGCAGCAGGGAGGGGAGACCGGGGCCCCTGTGTGACAGAACTAGATTCATGCATCTGCATGTGTTCCCATCACCACTGAGTGGCCAGGCTGGGGGCTTAAACACAGGTCTGGCTCCCAGCCTTTAACTACATGTTGCTTCCCACCGTTTTTCAGGAACATAATATTATCTATTTTATATATATGTAAATTACATGGTTTTTTTTTTAAAGGAATAGGGCGGGACTTTCTCAATTTACCTGCCTTAGCTCTAAATATACCAAACATGATGGCCTCAGGCCAGCCAGGACTTGCTCATGCCATTGCTTGCTCATCACTGATGTACCTCCTGGCTTTGAGAAGTGACCAGCCATCTCTGGTCAGTGGTATCTGAATCCACAAAATGGAAAAAAAATCACAGCTGCCTAATAGCGTTTCAAAAAGTCACGAGGTGGGGGCCTGGGATTGTAGCTCAAGTGGTAGAGCGCTTGCCTCGCATGCTTGAGGCCCTGGGTTCGATCCTCAGCACCACATACAAAGCAATAAAATAAAGACATTGTGTCCATCTACAACTAAAAAAAATATATATATTTAAAAAAAAAAGTCACGAGGTGGTAGAAATTAATTGCTGAGGGGGCACAGAGAGCGCCTCTAGAGCCTTGAAGTATTCAGTCTTGAATGGGACAACACAGACATACAAATTGATTACAACTCATCCAGCTGTGCACTTTACATTTCATTATATGCAAAGACACATAGGAAAAGTATATGAAGCATAATCTGTGTCCTTTTTTGTCATGGTAGGTGCCTTATAAGGTGTTAGGTCATTTCTCATGAACACATTTTTGGGATGTTGGACAAGTATTTCCATTTTTGGGCAAATCCCCTGCAAAAAATACCCTTAAACCCATGCACAACTGTAAGCCTTTCTTTTTCTCTCCAGGTCTTTAAAATTTGGGGAAACTAGTTATTTCTATAAGTTACTTCTGTCATCTCATGGACAGAGTTTTTCTGGGGGATATGGATGGCCAAAACTGTCAGTGTGTGGTCTCTGTGGACTGAATTTAAAGGGAAGCTGAAGGGAGAGCTCATTGCTTCCTCATTGCCTCTTTTATGTTTGGCATCAGGCCATAGAGACCCCAGGTGAGCTCATCCTGACCTTTGAAAAGTTCCCTTCTTGTATGTTTTCACTTGAAGAAGCAGGAGCAGTTTAAGAAAACACTTACTTGCAGGAGGCTGTTCTCTTTCACTCTGCAGGAACTCACGCAAGTTCCCCAGCCCCTCTTGTGGGGCTGGAGTTGGGGAGTATTGGCGTATTGCCTGTGACCGTAGCTATTACAGGTTGTCATTGTTTCATCCCCTATCCCATTTAAACAAACAAACAAAACACCAGTGTTTGTGGTCTACTAAGCGTAAACGTAAAACACGTTACTGTGGAAGATCTCCCTGGAAAAGATAGAAGACAAAGAACATAAAAATGAGCATTTTTCAGTTTAGTTAAAAAAACTTTTGTGCTCACAGTGCCCTCTCGTCAGAAACCACTGGGAGCATACTTGAGGTTACACACAGTTGAGTTTGGGTTTACTTGTCTGCAGCACTGAGGGAGAGATGGAGGGCATCTCAGGAGGAGGAAGTGGGGGGTGCAGAGAAGTGGGGCTCTGCTCCGTGTAGGATGCTGCCAGCAAGTGGCTAATTCTGTAGTTGGGTCTCAAAGACTCCTGCCCTGGAGGTGGGAAGGATAGAACTGGGCCAGATCTGTCCTTGGTAAGGAAGCAGCAATGACCTGCTGTAGCCTGGGTAGGGAGACCTTTGGTTGTTTGTTGTGGGTAACGTTCATGTTGTTGTCTCTGATCAAACATGATTGTGGAATGGCTTCGTTCTTGTTTTGAGGCAACACAGTCCCAGAGTGGCTTCATCACAGTGAAACTGGTCATGTGCAGTGGGAATACCGGGGCCTCACTGAGGGCCAGGCCAGCTCCTGGAGGTCAGGGCTGCTTTCTCTTTCTCAGTGCTGTGCCCCAGATTGGACATTATATCCAGCTCTAGCAGTTTATCTATTTAAAAAATGTTTTCTTGGAGTACCTATGTGCCAGGCCCCAGTGTCTCTTCCCAGGCCTGTGTAGTTCCGACATGTCTCTGTCCGTTTCTTTGGCTGAGTGTACACAGAAGCGGTAGTGCTGTCAAGACTCCCACGATCTTCTGTCGAGGGCAGCACTAGTGCAGGTTCTCATTTTGTAGAAACCTGCTTCCAAGAGTTTCTATGGTTTAGTGCTCAGAAACACTCCCTCTGCCTCAGACGTTTTAAGATGGCAGTTGGGATCTCACTCAACTTCTGATGAGCTTTATCTGTAATTCAACTGCAGGATGCACTGATAATTGCTTGTTGGTGCGTGGCAATAAGGACAGGCACAGAGATCCAGGTAGTGTTTGGGGCTACTTTGGGATGCAGCGAGGGCATTTATTTATATGGATGTTAGGAAGTCCTTGTAACACAAGAGTCAGGGCAGACCCAAGCCTACAGAGTCAGCAGGCAAGGCCAGTGTATGAGACGCCCTGTGTGCAGTTGGTGCAGACTGG
Source organism: Geosciurus inauris (assembly GCA_004024805.1). NCBI lineage: Eukaryota > Metazoa > Chordata > Mammalia > Rodentia > Sciuridae > Geosciurus > Geosciurus inauris. The sequence goes on from PVHX01001646.1 coordinate 68,834, forward strand.
GGGATGCATGCCCCTCTCTGGGATAACCAGTGCCCAGCTCCCCCCAGTTGTTGCTCTCCTGATCCAGCTGGCCTCTGACTGTAAGAGAAGTCAAATCCAGATTTTGTAGTGAACTGAGTTGTCAACATTGGAAGTAGACTGTGAAGTCCTGAATGCGGTGTGTACCTGCACCATGCGGAACACATCTGGAGGCCAGGTTCAGCCTCTGGGCTCAAAAGGGTGGTGGGGTGACCTCTGTCTTCTCCACTGGCAGGAAGAGATGTCAGGAGAAAGTGTGGTGAGCTCAGCGGTGCCAGCAGCTGCTACCCGCACCACTTCCTTCAAGGGCACGAGTCCCAGCTCCAAGTATGTGAAGCTGAACGTTGGGGGAGCCCTCTACTACACCACCATGCAGACTCTGACCAAGCAGGACACCATGCTGAAAGCCATGTTCAGTGGGCGCATGGAAGTGCTCACCGACAGTGAAGGTAAGCCACCTGCCAGCCATCTGCTTCTGGTTGTTCGTGTGTGTGGTTGGGGGCCTTGGTCTGCTTTAGAAGACCAACAGTGAGTGAGCAGTTGCGCACACAAGTATGACTTCCAGTTGTGTTTAGTGTTCTCACAGTGTGCAAGGAGCCCTGAGAGTCACAGGGAGACCGGGTCTAGTTTTGGGGGGCGGGTGTCAATTCAAGACTTCCCTGGGAAGTGACATTGGAGCTGAGACCTGATGAATAGGAATCATCTGGGCAGAGACTCCTAGGGTCTTTACTTGGTTGTTGATTTGCTGTGTGCCTTTGAGAAAAATCACTCTCCAGGCCAGGCCTTGGCTGGCTTCTTTGCAAAATGGAGGGTAGGCTAGCTGCCCTCGGTGGTTGTCTTCCTGTCCTGAGACTTTAGAGTGCCGGTAATGCCTGGGGGAGGCATGCCTGACAAAAACTCACAGACCTGGATTTGAGCCCTAGCTCCCTGGTTAGTATTCAGTGTTCCTCACCAAGTGGCTGAGCCTTTAGATGTCTTTTTCCTTATCCATATCAAGCCTCAGTGTATGGGCAATTGGCACATAGGAAGTACCCAGGACATGTATGTTCAGTGTATGTGCTGCTTTTTCTTGTGGGAAGTCCTGTTAGTAAAAAGTGAAATTTTAAAAGCATTCCACCTGAATGAAACTAAGCACCTGGCAGGGGTATGTCTTTACCTGGTTGGGTAGGTTATATGAAGTTTAAAAGTATCCCCATCCTTCATTCCCTGTCCTGAGATTGCTTTAGACTAGGCCAGGCCACAGCATAGCTTTTCTTATGTTTCTGAGACTGGCCTTCTGTGCCAGCTTCCCCCGACTCCCCACTTTCAGGGATGTGGGCTTGGGAGAGTAGGAGAGTTGGGACACATACATGTGAGACTGAGACCCTAAGCCTGGTGTGCCACGTTTCACTCTGATCTTAGCCAGGACTGCTGGCTAGGTAAGTGTTTCCCGCTGTGTCCTGGAGAAGGCCAGACAGGGAGTGGGGCGGGCCACTGCCTCTGGTCCCTGTGAACTTGGGTTTCCAGTCAGGCAGCAGGTAAATCAGAGCCCCGGAGCTGCTGTTGAACCTCACCGGAAAACACTTTGTGTTTTTATGAGTGGGAGGCGCCCCTTGGCTGGGCCACACCCTGCATTGCCTCGGAAATCAAGACAATAACCCCCTAGCTGCAGAAGGAAGCAGACTAGCTGAGAATCCAGGATTGCTGTGGTTTTTCTTCCACCCTACCCAGTCTCCTGGGTGGGGCGCAGGAGGAACTGCTGGGCCACTTTGAAGGCTAAGTGGAGGCTGTTCTAGAAAGCCCTCACCTGGGCAGTCTACCGCCACGTTGCAGATGAGGTGGGGTCTCCGCCCCATCCCTCAGCTGCACAAAGCATGGCTGGTGCCAGCAGGACTGCTCCTATGAATGCCTGCCGAGGACAGCCTTTGCCCAGTGCTGCCTGTCAAACTCAGCATCTCAGAGGCAGTGTCATCTCTTGACACATCAGACCCGTCATGTGTCATAGTCCTTCCCATGAAGAGCATTTTATGGCATTCTATGGGTGTTATTTCACTTAATCCGCATTGTGACCCTTCGAGTGGTGGAAATTGTGGCTACCTTTCCAAATAAGGAATTGGCATCTCAAGTAAAAATGCTTTTCCAAAAGCTAAGGGGCTAGAAAAGGCGAAGCTGTTCACCCTAGTACTCACTCTCGTAACATCTGCCTGTAGTTTGATGTGGGCCCGGGTCCCAGGCCAGATCACTTGGGTGTGTGGCAGTGGTGTGGGTCACTGGCTGGCTTTGTGCTAAAGCCCCTCAGGGGACCTGTGAAGGCCTGGGCCATCAGGTGGAGTGTGGCCTTCAGCCACCATCCCTGGAGGCATAGCAGTCCTATTGCCCTCAGAGAACACATTGTGTAGCCCGACCTGGGTTCTGCATGTGTCAGACATGCTCTTGGGTACAAATGGAATAGACCTCCTGCATCTTACAGCTTCACTCTGGCCCTGGGGTGTTCATCAGCTGTGATGAAGTTTGCAGTGTCAAGCGCACTCAATTAGCAAGCTCTACTGCTGGATTCAGTTGCCTAGGAAAAGAACAGGGGCTTTGAAGGTACAGAACAGCAAGGTACCGTGTTGCTAGACTTCTCTAAAGGATGTCTGAGAAGCCGGGCGCGGTGACACACACCTGTAATCCCAGCACTTAGGGAGGCTGAGAATAGCGAGTTCAAAGCCAGCCCCAGCAACAGTGAGGCGCTGAGCAACTCAGTGAGACCCTGTCTCTACATAAAACAAAATAGGGCTGGGGATGTGGCTCAGTGGTCGAGTACCCCTGAGTTCATTCCTTGGTACCAAAAAATTTTAAAAAGCCTGAGAAAGCGGTCGTTTCAGGCGAGGACCTGGGCTCAGGGTGTGTGGGAGTCACCATCTCTCTCACTCTCTGGCCATCTGTCTATTGGAACTTTATACCGTATACAGGTAATTCCTAAACAGAAGAACATGGGTGTGGGAGTTAGACCTGGGTTTGAGTCCTGGCTCTGCCATATGGCAACAGTCACAGCTGACACTTATGGAGCTATTTCCAAGTGTCAGGCATTTGGTGCTATAATTTTGACTATTTGCCATTTATTGGAATTGAGACATGGGGTCAGTGACCTTTTCTCAGCCTCTTCCCTCATTTTTAGTTGCAGAGGATGATGCTTTGCGGGGCTATGGGTATTGAACGAGGATGTTAGAAAGCACTTGAGGGCTGGGATTGTGGCTCAGTGGTAGAGCGCTTGCCTCGCATGCGTGAGGCTCTGGGTTCGACCCTCAGCACCACATGCAAAGCAATAAAATAAAGACATTGTGTCCATCTATAACTAAAAAAAAATATTTAAAAAAAAAAAAAAAGAAAGCACTTGAGGCTGGGCGCTGTGGCCCACACCTGTAATCCCAGCTACTGAGGAGGCTGAGGTAGGAGGATCATAAGTTCGAGGCCAGCCTCAGCAACTTAATGAGAACTGTCTCAAATAAAATAAATAGGCTGGGATGTAGCTCAGTGGTAGAGCACCTGCTTAGCATGCACCAGACTCTGGTTTTAATCCTCAGTACTGGAAAAAAAAATACAGTGCCAGATAAATTGAAAGAACTTGATCAACAGGTATTATTGACAGCCTTTGTCCAGCCTGGCATGGGGGTGTAGAGAGAAGGGGGAAGAACCTGCTGAAGAGAAGCAGAGTAGGGAGAGGACAGCACTTCTTGGCCTTCAGGAGTGGTGTGCTGTAGTTCCTTACAGGGTGGCTTTTCCGAAAGGCCACTGAGGCAGGCAGCAGGCTTTTTCCTGACTCCTCCCCAGGAGAGCTTAGCTCTTACAGTGCTGGGATTTTCATCAGAACTCTTGTCAGCATCACCATTAGTCCTGTGGACTTGCATGGGGCCTTTCCTAATAAGAATTAGAATGCATGTTAGCACTGTCCTGCAGTCACCTGTGGTCCCTGTGGCTTGGTATGGTACTCTCCCAAGCACATGGTTTAGATCTCTGGCTTGTGCTCTTGGAATTGGGAAGCACGTAAACTAGGTTGAAGAAGAGCCATTTGAGTATCAGCACGTTGCTCTGGAAAACCACTCAGGCAGGAAGGGCCTTCTGTTCTTCCCGGGCCTCTCCCTACCTGGTCTGTTCACCTGTCTTCCTGCCAGAGGTAACCTCGTAGGGGTCACTGATGGATCTCATCCTTGTCATCCAAGAACTTCAGTACTGGTACCAGGGTCCTGGCCCAGAGAGCCAGATGTGGCTGGGGTGTTGAGACCTTGAGGAGCTCTCCGGGTGACACTGGTGTACGGCCAGGGTTGGGACCACAGGTGTGGATCTTTCTAGGTAAAAGCTGCTTGTCTCTAAACAATGTCCTCCTGGTGTGCTAAAACATTCTGCAAATGGTGCTGTATTGTGTGTGTTCATTTTTGCTTTTGCTTATTCAACATTATGCTTGTGACTTCAAACCATGAGTAAACAGCTTTAGTTTAGTCATTTCCCTGTGGTAGAGTTTCCATTCTAGAAGCTTACTGAAGGTGATGGAGACGTGTGCTGTTGGTGGCTGTGTGGAGTGTTTTCAGTGTCCACTGCTGGGGACGTTAATGTTCCTGAGCATTCCCCCTTGCACATGCTTCTCCAGGGCATTAACCCCCAGCCTGTGCTACATCGTGGCGCATACAGAGGGTCCTGTCTTCACTTTGGTAAGTGAGGAGGCTCAGGAATTGCAGCATTAAGTTCTCACTCACCCCTGGAAGCTCTGCCCCAGAGTTTATTCCCAGAAGGCAAATTGGGGCACCATCTTTGACTTCTTTAGGTATCACCAGTGCCCTCTCTCAGGTGGCACATTAGCGTGCCCTCACAGTGGTCCGGATTTTTGCCTGCACTGGGCACCGTCAAACCTTTTAACTTTTGTCAAGCTGGTGGTTTTGATATGATAACCTGTTTTATTTCACATATTTCACATTTCACATTTCCTAATTTCTAGTGCATTGAGTATCTTTTTATAGTTATTGGTTGTTTGGATTTAGTCTCTTAGCTGCTTGTGTCTCATTTACTCATTTTTCGTACTGCTTTGCAGAAGTACCTACTGTGGATCCTGTTTCTTTGTGGTTGTGTTGCTTCTCGCCCGGCCTGACCTGACCTGTCATAGATTTTTTAATAAAAACCTTTTGGGATCGCAACATTTGTCCTTGCTTTTTACAGTTACATTTTTTTGTTTGTTTGTTTTGTTTTCTCCAGTGCTGGGGATCACACTCAGGGTCTTGGGCAAGCCGGGCAAGTGCTGTACCACTGAGCTACACCCCTGGCCTACATTAGGGTCTTTGATCCACCTCAGTGGTACGCAGATGTAGATGATTTCTTTTTCAACCATGGGACATTTGGCAGTGTCTGGGCATATTTTTGGTTGTCACAGCCTGCGAGTGGGAGTGTTGCTAGAAGCACAGGTCAGTCCCCTCTCCTCCCTAACAGTTAGCCAGTCCAAAATGTCGAAAAGAGCCAAGTTTGGAGGCTCTGCCCTAGAAATGTGTATTCAGGACTGAGGCAGGTTCCTAGAATCTGAATTTGGAAGATGTGTCTCGGGTAACTTTTAAGATTTAGCAAGCTTGGGAACCACAAAGATGTGGAGTAGAAGTATTTCCATATGGCAAGGAGAGCTCTTCGAGCCCTCCCCAGGGAAGAAAGGAAAACCAGAGACAAGACCTCCCGGGGCGGGAAGTGCATGGTGTGCTGTGGGGGTAGGAGCAGTGAGCTGCCCCCAGAGTGGCCAGCTGCCCCCAGAGCGGCCTTCTGCCTTGGCACCCTGAACGCCACATACTCCCTCCTGGGTTCTGGAACTTGCCACTTCCAGATGCTGCAGCTGCTGCTCTGTTCTTTAATGACATTGACGAGATATGTGAAGGTCTCATTGTCAAAGACCTACACAGATTTTGAGTCTGCCAAGAGACCATGCTGTGTGCTCTCTGTGTACTCTGGCATCGGGACCTTGTGCTGACCCTTTGGGGTGCCTTTTAGAAGAAGAAATTGCTGAGAGTCTGAGTGAAGTACTGATGCCACCTGGCGGGTGGCGGTGGAGCTGGGTTTCAACACAGGCAAGTGCTCCTAACCACTGCGCCATGCCGCATGATGGCCCAGCGCCCCGGCGCAGCACCTCCAGCCTTGCCCACCCAGCCTGCCCTCCGGCCTGGAGTCTTCCTCAGGAGCCAGCATGCTCCACCAGCAGGGAGCTGCTCGACTTCATTTGCTTTTCTGAGTGCCTGCCTGTGAGCTGTTCCTAGGGGATGGATTCCTGCTTGAAAGCAACCAAAACATTGACATGCTAACTGAAACCTCATGGAGAGAGTGCCTGAGTCCTTTGCCCTTATTTGTTCAAAGTATGATTCCTTCGCCACAAGCATTTCCTGATGACATTCTTGAGCTGGAGCCCAGTGTCACGGTCTGCTTCTTCATTTATGGAAACTCTGGGCTGTCCCTTGGATAATTGATTTTGGGGCCCTCACTCTTGTTTCAGGAGCCAAGTTGCCCACACTTCAGAGACAGAATGTGGACAGTCTTCCTGAGCAGCTGAGTTGAATTGGTTACCATTTCTCTTAAAGACCAAGGTTTTTCAAGTTTCTTTCTTGTCCTTAAGGTTCTAGCTCTGCCCTCCCCACTTGAGAGTGTCACTGACCCTCTCTGGGCCTCTTTATCTGTGGAAGTGCAGGGAGTAAACTCCCTCAGAAGATCAGTTGGGAAGATAATACCATCTTTCCACACCTTGCCAACTTTTTAAAAAATTTTTTTGTTTTTAGTTGTTGATGGACCTTTAATTAATTAATTAATTTATATGCGGTGCTGAGAATCAAACCCAGTGCCTCACACATGTTAGGCAAGCGCTCTACCACTGAGCTACAACTCCAGCCCCCTTGCCAACAGTTTGAAGAAAATCTTTGGTCCCGAGTAACAGGTTGCAAGCTGCTAGGCTTGTAGTTCAGCCTGGATGTGCGTTGTGTTTGCCCTGTGGTCTTTCTCAATTGATGGCTTTTTTCTTTGTAAGTTACATTATCAGCTTTTGAAACTCAGTCAAGAGATTCACAGAAAAACCTGGTTTCTAGCCTTTCTTGGAACAGCAGGGTTCAGGCAGCCCTGGCCCACATTCCGGGCCACTTTTGGCTAGAGAACACCCCTGGGTGGGGATGCGGGGCAGCGCTCCAGCTGCTGCGCTCATTTCAGCTGCTTGCAGGCCCCTGTGGGCAGCTGAATAGTATAAGATGTTAAGTCCATATTTTGTTGTCTCAGATATAGAAAGAAGTGGGGTGGGAGAACATCTGGAGGTCATAGTCAGGACAGAGTGATTGGCCATTGCCTGCAAGGGCCTCTTCCTTTCTCAGCACCAGGGTTTGCTCCAGGCTGTGTCTTCTGGTGTTCCGACTGGGGAGGGAGGAGACCAGCCCTTTAACAAAAGGCCCAGGACTAGTGGGCCAAGTAGTTTTACAGTTTCAAAAGAGGAATGTGGAAATAGTTTTGTTATCAAACTCGCTGGCAGTTATTGAAAAAAAAAAGAAGAAAAAGTGCACTACGGTGAGAGGGTGCTAGGCAGGTGCTGAATGTGAGCCATGAGGGACAGAGAGGTGGAAGGCTAGCACCTGACATCTGAAAAAAGCAGATTGGCTGCTCTTGACTTGTGCTGCCCCTGCCTCTGATAGCCAGGGCCCAGGGATTTGAGGAGGACTCAAGTGAGGGCACAGGGGGGACAGTAGTGCCCGTGTCAGCCCCTTGCCCCAAACTGGGAGCAGATGGGGAAAGAGAGTGGGGGAATAAAAGGCCGATTCTGTTTAGGTCTCTTCGCCACCCTGGGTGTTGGCATCTTCTCCTGCGCAATTGGTGGAGTCCTTGCCTGACCTCATCCTGCTGGTTGGTGCAGCTGAGGCTTCACCAACTGGCTTCTTTTTAGTACCTGCCACTTCCTGTCAGAGATCGCTGGCCTTTCTCCTTGGCTGCCTCTTCAGTGCTCCTCTTCCCAGGCTCCAGTCCTGGCTGCTCCTGCAGATGTCCCACCCAGGAAGGTGGCAGCACAGGAGAGGAATCTTGAAAGCCCTCAGGCTCTCCAGGGGAGAAGCAGCAGGCCAGTGAAAACTGAAGAGGAACAGCAGGGCTAGGCTCCCTGGCCCCCCAGAACTTTGACTATGCCTGGCTGTGCTCAGCAGGTGGGATGCTTCCCTTATCTAGTAAAAGCAGGTTTCATCTTCCCGAGCTGATGGGTTGCTTGGTGGCCATCTCTCAAGTTCACCATTTTAAATCTCACTGCTGTCACTGGCCTAAAAGTGCTCCTTTCAGGAGTTGCAGTTAGGATTTCTTGTGGTGTGGAGAGTGTCTGGGTCACCCTCAGGAGCCTGAGGTCACATCACAGTCTGGAGACAAGTCTGTGTTCTCCTAGGAATGACTCTACTGCTGCAGAGTCTGAACAGCACTGTACCCCAGGAGCCTTGCTTCTCTCGTTGGATGTGGTCATTTAGACCCATTTTATCCAGGGACCGTACACTTGGCCCGACTTGGTATGTTCTTGTCTAAGGGATATTTCAGGTACTTCAGAAACATGGCTTTAGGCTTCAGGGACCCTGGCATCCCACAGAGGCAAAGACCACAGGAGTCTGGGGTTAGGGTGTGTCCAGCCACAGACCCTGTAGGCTGTGTCAGTGCCATCTGAAGGTTGACAGATGTGGCTATAACGCTCTCTGCACTGCTGCTCTCCTGAGAGGTGGAGGGAGCCAGGAGACACCCCAGTTCTGTTCCGTACCTCTGTGGGAAGAGTGCCATATAACCAGCCCCTCCTCCCCCGCAGGCTGGATCCTCATTGACCGGTGCGGGAAGCACTTTGGCACAATTCTCAACTACCTTCGAGACGGGGCCGTCCCCTTGCCCGAGAGCCGCCGGGAAATCGAGGAGCTGCTAGCAGAAGCCAAGTACTACCTGGTCCAGGGCCTGGTGGAAGAGTGCCAGGCGGCCCTGCAAGTAGGCACCACCCTCCCACATCGGGGGAGGCACCAGACCTACCTGCTTTCTTCATTTTCCTTCTGCAAAATGGGGACCATTCCTGCCTTACTGAGACGATGTATTGCACAGGCCACCCAGCTACTCTCTTATTTCAGTCCCCATAGTGTCATCTCACACGCACATTGCAACCTTTCTGGGTGTTAAACTTGATCCATTTTCTGGATTCTCTTGGAACTTATTCTGGCTACATTAGTCATTGTTGGGAGCCCAGCAGAATCTTTACAGACAGATGTCTCTCTCACTCCTTGGCTGGACCATTGGGGTCAAGTCTAGCCACAGTGAAATGCCACAAAACAAATGCTTCTAGACATAGCCATCTGCCTTTTATTTCAAGTACAGTTCCAACATGGCAGAGAATCAGAAGCGTTTCTTTGGGCTGTCAGAGGCCCACCACGTGTGTGGGTGAGGCCCTTGTTTATGCTTTCCCATACCACATGGCCGTGTGTGGCCCTCTACTGGAGCAGCACCTGCAGTCGCTGTCCTTGTCTGAGAGTAGCCAATGCTGCAGCATTTGCATTATTGTTACTTCGTTTTTATGTTTATTAAAGTATCACACGTGTATCATTTAGGAAGTAAATGGTACTGCATGGTTGCTGTGGAAAACACCACTGTGCCCCCACATAACTCTCTAAGGCAGCCTCTTTGGGCAGGTTTCTTTCTGTTTTCTTTCATGTTTCCACATAACTTGCTTATACTGCTGTGGATTGGCATTTCGGTTTTCTATATTAGCTGTTGGCATTATTATAAAAAATGGGAGTTCAGCTCACATACCACCCTCCCATCACCACCAAGCCTTCTCTCAGAATAGTTTATAATAGTTTTGGTTAAACCAGTATTCAGAATTTACATTGTGCTGTGTAAATATTGTTAATAGTTCAGCTACAGGTACTTTGCTTGCTTGATTTTCCAATTTCTCATGTTGGAATGTTCAGATACATCCGAGAGCCTGTTTCCTCTTTGACTTGGACACAGCCCTCTGGGCTTCTGTTAGGCTGAGGTTGAACCCACAGGGCTGACCTCCTCATTCTCTTCCCTTCCGGTAGCTCTCACTTTATCTTTCTGTTCTTCTTTTTCAGAGGTTTTCACACTTTTTAAAAATTCTATCTTTCCAACCCCTCTTGAAGTTTTTATTTCTGCTTTCCAAGAGCCTGTTCTTGTTCTCTGAAGGCTGATTTCCTCAGCCTGCCTATCTTGTTTCAGGCTGCTGCATCTGCTGTCATCTTTCTGATGATGCTGTAAAGTTTTCCTCTGCTCCCTTCATCTTCTGACTTCTTCCCATTCTTTTTCACTCTTTGCATTGGTTTCTCTCTCACGTTGGAGAGGCTTGCCACACGTAATCCGATGATTCTTGGCTTCCGTTAAAGCTGAAGAGTAAGATTCTGGAAAGCTGTGGAGTGGGGTAGTCTTTGTTGTCGTTGGTTGGATGATAGGTTGACTTTTTCAGTGGGGATACAAATGTCAGAATCTGGACCTCTTTTGGGGGCCATATGGCAATGCTTCCTGGAGAAGCCCTCCACTCGCCCCTGTCTGGGGGGGACGTGCTTGCTGGCTGCCTTCTGGGCTCTGAGGGAAGAAGCTGGGACACTCCCCATCTAGCGTGCAGTTGCTCAGTTCTCCCCACTGTTCTAGTCAGCTTTTTCACTGCTGTCATTAAAGGACCTGACCATCACAACTATAGAAGAGGAAAAGTTTATTTGGTGGCTTATGGTTTCAGAGGTCTCAATCCACAGACAGTAGGCTCCATTCTTCAGGGCTCAAGGTGAGGTTGAACATTATGGTGGAAGAGTGTAGCAGAGGGAAGCAGCTCACATGATGATCAGGTAGCAGAGAGAGACTCCACTCTCCAGATACAAAATGTATACCCTGCAGCCACACCCCCCAGTGAGCCACTTCCCCCAGCCACACCCCACCTGCTTCCAGCTGCCACTCAGTTAATTCTATCAGGGATTAATTCACTAATTAGATGAAGGCTATAACCCAGTCGTTTCTTCATGCATCATCACACAAGCGAGATTTTGGGGACACCTCACACCCAAACCATAACACCCACTTTTAGAATAGTAACAGCCCTTTCCTCTACTGTGTAAACCCCTCCAGAAAAACAAAAACAAAAAAAGGGCCTTTCTTGCTGGGCATGGTGGCACACACCTGTTATCCTAGTGCTTGGGAGGCTGAGGCAGGAGGATCAAAGCCAGGCGTAGCAAAAGCGAGGCCCTAAGCAACTCAGTGAGACCTTGTCTCTAAATAAAATACAAAAAAGGGCTGAGGATGTCGCTCAGTGGTCAGGTGCCCTGGGTTCAATCCCTGGTACCAAAATAAAAATGGGCCTTTCTTTTGTTAGGGGAGAGGAAAAGGACATAGATCTGGGGTCTCTCCAGTGCTGCTGTGGTGTGCCAGTAATCCTCTGCTCTTGCCCCATTCCCTCCAGCGTCCAGAGCTCTTCCCTGAGGACTCTGGGCTGCTTTCCTATCTGCCAACTTGAGTTTCAGCTTTCTGCGTCTCCATGGTCCTCACTCATCTGAGATCTGCTTTCCAGCCTCAAGGTTTTGATGTCTTGTCTGTTGCCCTCATTTCTATCATTCTTTTTCTCAGAACTTTTTTGTTCCTTTGAAGTCATTTTAGTGGAGTCATAGGATCTTTTGATTAAATCATGTTTTGCCTGTTTAGTTTTGAGTGGCATCTCGGGCTGTGGAAAACGTGTTGTCGTCGTTAGCCTTTACTCAGCGCCTTAGAATGTAACAGCCTTGGCCCGGGACTCACTGCAAAGCTACTACTAGTCTTCCCCTTCCTAGTTCACTGGTGCCGAGGCTTTTCCTTCCCCCAGCCCCTGCCTGCCCCATCTCCCCTCACCCAAGCCTGTCTTTGCCTGGCAGCTCAGCCTAAAACACCCAATGCCAGGCAGGCCTCCTAGGCTGAAAGCATGTTTTGTTCCGGCAGAACAAAGAAACTTATGAGCCTTTCTGCAAAGTTCCTGTCATCACTTCATCCAAGGAAGAACAAAAACTTATAGCAACTTCAAATAAGGTATGTTGGAAGCACTCTTCTGGAATTTAATTTGCTACAAGAAACAGTGGAAGCCAGGCATGGTGGCACACGCCTGTAATCTCAGCACTTTGGGAGGCTGAGGCAGCCAGCCTCAGCAACAGCGAGGTGCTAAGCAACTCAGTGAGACCCTGTCTCTACATAAAACACAAAATAGGGCTGGGGATGTGGCTCAGTGGTCCAGTGCCCTGAGTTCAATCCCCGGTACCCACCCCCCTCCCAAAAAAAAAAAAAAGAAATAGTGGAGATTCTTCTGCATGAGTTCTGAGATAAAGATGTGTGTCATGGCCTGAGCAGGGGTTATATGTGGGAAGCTGCCACTCATCTCGGGTCACCCCGCTGCTGGGTCACAGCCTCTGCCTCCAGCCAGCAAGCTGTGCTTGTCAGCTTCTTGCCTCATGGCAGGGCCCTGGCCTTTGGGAAGTCTGCAGCTCATTGCACCAATGTGCCAAATAACTGTCTTCCTTTTTTAAAACAACCCACAGCCATCTGTGAAGTTGCTCTACAACAGAAGTAACAACAAATACTCGTATACCAGGTAAGGCATCTGCCAGAAAAGACACCTGCATTTGCCAGGAAACCTGCATGCACATCAGCCAGGCCCAGCCCCTCGTGTTCCCTTTAGATGGGGATCACCCCCTGCATCTCTGGAAGTGGGGGGGGGGGATAGTACATACGACTGTGAGATATAGTTTACATATGCCATAAAGTTCATTTTTAGAGTATATAGTTCAGCGGGTTGCTAATTTATCCACAGGTTCTGCCACCTTCAGCACTGTCCAGTTTTAGAAGATCTTCATCACCCTGAGGGGAAACCCCCTTCTCATTAGTAGTCACTCACCATTTTACTGCAGTCACCCCTCACTCCCACCTTAAGTAACCATTAATCTACCTTCTCTCTGTGGATTTGCCTATTCAGGACATTTCATCCAAATGGGATCAGATAATATGTTGTCTTTTGTGACTGGTTTATTTCACTTAGCCTAACGGCCTCAAGGTTTATTCATGCTATAGTGTGAGCCAGTGCTTAATTCCTTTTGTGGCCAAGTGATTCCATTGCGTGGATATACCACATTTTGTTTATCCATTCATGAGTTGATGGGCGTGTGGGTCATGCTGCTCTCTGGCTGCCGTGTGTAATGCTGCTCTGAACCGTTCTTTGTAAGTTTTTTGTAGACATGTGTTTTCATTTCTTGGATAAATACCTAGGAGTGGGATTGCTAGGTCACCTGGTAACTGAGTTTAGTCACCGAGGAACTGCCAAACTCTTTTCCAGAGTTGCTGCACCCTTTACGTCTCACCAGCAGCATGTGTGGTTTTTAGAATGCCTTTCGGCTCTCTTGGGTACATGTGGCTCTAACTAAAGAATTTGAGGGATACAAGGGGAATTTCATGAGGTTATTCAAGGCCCATGAAGTGACCTAGGAGCAAAAGTCTCCCTTGGGCAGTGCCATTTTGCCCCTTGTGGGTGCCAGTGGGGTGCTGGCCCCCACATCAGCAGCGCTCTGTCTGGTTGTGTAGGGCAGGCAGGTGAGCCCACTGACTGGCAGCATGGCCTTGGGGCCAGAGCTGCCATTGAGGCCCAGCTCTGCCATTTATTAGTTTCTGGCCTTGGACAACCACCTGATTGCTCTCACTCTTCCATTGAGCACTGTGGACTGTGGTGCCTTTCCCGTGGGATTGTTGTTAGTTGAAATGAGGTGAAGGAGACAGTGACCCCTATAGGATCCTGTGTGTTGAAGTGCTCAGTAGTGGCAGTTACCAGCTTATGGTCACTTACTGAATGCTCTCTTGCAGTAATTCGGATGATAATATGTTGAAAAACATCGAACTGTTTGATAAGCTTTCTCTGCGCTTTAACGGAAGGGTCCTATTCATCAAGGACGTCATTGGGGACGAAATCTGCTGCTGGTCTTTTTACGGTCAGGGCCGTAAGATCGCTGAAGTGTGCTGCACCTCCATCGTCTATGCCACTGAGAAGAAGCAGACCAAGGTGAGAGCCTCAAGAGGACAGTGGCTGCTCTGAAACACGTGTGTGGAGACTGTCCCTCCACTCAGGCAAGATAAGGAAGGAAAGCCTTTTAAAACACCTTCCTTGTCCATGGCTGTGAGAGCATCTTTACCTTTGGGGCCCTGGAAAGATCTAAATGTAGGTCTTGGAGAAACAGAATGGCATTCTCCTCGGACACTCACCAAGTAGAAACAGTTACACTGCGCCCCAGCTCCTCTGCCATGTCTACATGTGTACCTCTGTGCCGGGCTGTCAGCATCTTCTGTCTGATGGCGGTGCTCTTTCTGACACTGCCTGTGCCTCTCCTCCTCCTCCACGCAGCATTCCCACCAGCATAACCCTATCGGGTCTCGCTCACCAGAGAGCAGCACTCCTGTCAAGACCTTGCCCTCACTGTCTGGTTATGGCCGTCTGTGTGTCCTCTTGCTTGCTGACCTAGAGCTGCCCTCCACCTGCACAGGGCCTGTACGCCGCTCTTTAGTTCCCACCCTGGTTGGCACACTTGCCTGACTGAGTTGGACTCTGGATCCATCTTGTATCATCCTCTCCGCTGTAGACTTGGCCTCTCCCTTAGCTCCTGCTGAGCCGTTCTAGACTAGAGTGCACCGCGGAGTGCTGCTGCACCTCTGTCTGGACTGCTGTTAATTGAACTTGACTCTAGGTCTTCTGCTTGCCTCCCCTTGGGCTATGAGAATGGGTTTTCTTTCTTTTTCTTTTTGCTTGTAAATGCACTGTACTCTTTCATTTCTTTCTCAGCCCATCTGAGGGAACTCCACTTACCTGTACATACAGTAGGTCTGCCTTGCCGCTTGTCACCCACATACAGCCTGACGGTCTCCTGGTCAGCTGACTGTTGCTGCACAGCTTCAGAAAGCACATTGTTTTGTGGGATTTTGGAGCTGGCCCCGAGTAAGATGCAAGTGAAAGAAAGTCATAGAACAAAGCGGAAATCAGAACCTTGTTTCATTGATAACTTAGTGAAAATTTAACTCACACAGAATTAGACAGGTACAGTGATCTCCCATTACCTGTCACCCAGTGTCAGTGGCTGCCAGCCCCTGGTGGCTCTAGCTCCATCTGTGCCTGTTCCCCTTCCCTACACAGGATTAATTTGTCAACCTGCTTTATTCGTAAGGATTCAGAATGTATCCTAAAAGAGAGAAATTGTTTTTAAGGTAGCCAAGAAGGGAAAAGCAGAAGTTCTTTTCTCTCAAAGACGGCAGGGGACCACAGTCACCTGCTGTCCTTGCCGTACCTGCAAGCCACATCAGTCCTACCTTTTTTCTTTTGTGATCTCTTTTTAGGATGTGAGTTCCTTCCATAACTAGACCTCCATTTTCTCATGGTTTGGTTGTTTAAATATAACTAGTTTGCCTCTGCTAGCATTAAAAGGATAATCATCGTATTAAGTTGAAAGTATTTTCAACTTAAATGGTTGAAAATACTTTCTGATTTTAGAAGACTTTCTGAAGACTTTCTGATTTTAGAGCTTAATGGGGAGCAGAGGGGTTTGGAGATGATGTGGTTTAATTCAGCTGTTTTTAGATGAGCAGACTGCTCTGAGCCAGCCTGTGCTTTTGTTTGTGAAGCTGCTCAGTGGCAAAGCCAGGTTCAGGGCCAGGGCCCCTCTCCTGGCTCCTTTTGCTGTGCAGCCTATCCCTAAGGACTTCTCTCCCTACCCAGGGGAACCAATGACTGCCTTTCCAGGGAGTTGGTGTTAAGATTACCCTCGTAGAACAGGCTACTCCTCCATCTAGCCCAACTTCTAGGAGGCTGACGCTCAACGTTTTGTTGGCTTACGTAACTGTGCAGATGTTCTATTTTTTTTTTTTTTTTTTAAGTAATGTTTGTCACGGTTCAACATTCCAAATACATTACTGATTCTTTAAATCATCACTTAACTGTCTTGTAGTTAATTTGGAAAGTGTGTGGCTTGCCAAAATTAAAGTCTAGGCAGGTATTTAATGCACGTATTGTCCATTTGGTTCTTCATTCGGATTCACTGAAGACTGAAAAACAACTGAACACAGAATTCTCCCTTTGGTGATCTTTTTTTTTTCCGTTGTTCAGACTGGATTACTTCTGTTGACCTTTCTTGCCAAGGAGCCTTTCCAATGAGCTGAGGGTGTCCTTGGGTGTTTGCTTTAATTACTGTACTTTTCAGTTCTACAGCCATCTTTGGCTCTTTCCACCCTTGTCCCTTGGCTGAGGCTTGTGTGTTGCCATTTGCTGGAAGAGTATTTGCTCTCGCTTGTCTGAACATTTTTATAATAGCTGCTTTCAGGTTTTTTTTTTTTTTTTTTTTGTGGTACTGGGGATTGAACTCAGGACTCGACCACTGAGCCACATCCCCAGCCCTATTTTGTGTTTTATGTAGAGACAGGGTCTCACTGAGTTGCTTAGCGCCTCGCCATTGCTGAGGCTGGCTTTGATCTTGCGATTCTCCTGTCTCAGCCTCCCTAAGTGCTGGGATTACAGGCTTGAGCCACCGCGCCCGGCTTGCTTTCAGGTTTTTGTCAGGTAATTAATTCCAACATCTTGTGTCATCCTGGCACTGGCACCTGTTGGTGATCTTCTCCCACACGAGCTGACGTTTTCCTAGCTCTTTGTATGCTGAGTCATTTTAATTGTGTCCTAGACATTTTGGATGCCATGCTGCCGGGCTCCAGGTCTTGCTCATTTTCCAGAGAGAACTTCTGTTGGTATTTTTGCTTTGGCAGTAGTTGACCCAGGCTGAGTTCACGCTGCAGGTTCCAGCCATCCTTCCAGGGCTGTGGTCTCAGCTATAGCTCCATGGAGGCTATCCATCCTGGGCTGTGGCCAGGCTGTGGCCAGCCTGTGGGGAGTGACTGTGCCTTGTCAGACTTTCCCGTTTGTGGATGCTGTGGGCGGCAGGTCCTGCAGCGGGGTGAACCCAGGCCTCCTGTGCAGCTTTGGAGAGCACTTGCTCAAGCTCCCCTTCCTCCCAGTCTCCTCAATAATGTCATCTTCCCTGGGTTTTCAGCTTTCACTTGTCTGGCCAGAAAGCCAGGGCCTCAGTTACCTTACTCTGCTGCCTGCTTCTGTGACTGATCCTGTATCTCAGGCCACCCAGCATGAAGATTGGGGGGAAAAATGGCAGGGGTTTTTCCTGCTTAGATCACCTCCAACCTACTTAGATCACGGCACTTCTCAGAGGAAGGTCCTGGGTCAGGGTGTGGCTCATGGAAGATTACTTGCCCAGTGTGTGAGGTGCTGGGTTGCCTCCTGTTACCACAGGAAAGAAGGCCCCTCCCTCAGAGTTGTGACCCCTGTGGTCTATGGCTGTTGCCACAGGTTGCCTTGGCTAGGGTACCAGAAAATAGAGGACAGAAAATCAGGGAAGTTCTCTGCACCCCCTACCCCCCATGTTAGACACTGTTCACCCCTCTGGCCACAAGTGACCTTCTACAGTTTTCTCTGTCCCAGTACTAGTGAGGAAATGGTAAATGTGCCACTGGCTGGAGTTTACCTCCAGTACCGTCCCCACCCCACCCATCTGTGCCCCGCTGACTTCTCCAAGTCCTGCTTGGCTGCTGTGCATCCCTTCCTGGTTTGATTGCTGCAGTGAGGAGGATGGGGAGTGTGCACACTCCATCTCTCCAGAACCTCGGCATCCTGCCCTTTAAAAACCAAGTCTCGTCTGAGTCGAGTGTCTGGGACTCACCAGTGCGCCCTCCCTTCTGTTGGGGCACTCCAACCCCGCTGGGCGCAAAGTGAACACAGCACTCTGCCAATCAGGAGGCATCGTGTCCATTTCACGAGGGTCCCCAGCTGGTGTTTGTTCAGAAAAAGTTGCTTTACAGCCAGCTTTAAGTCAAGGGGGGAATTGGGTTTGAGGTTGCAGTGTTAGTAGCAACCTATTAGAAATAACCTGAGTGCCCATAGTGCCACCTGCTTGATGGCCTTGTCCTAATCCCTGATATGGAGGGATCTCCAGGTTAGGCTTGGGACAAGGTAGTGCATGGGGATCTGCATGGTGCCACCTTTTGTGTGCATGTGGAGATACGCATGTTCACGCATATGTTCGCATGCGTGGATGTCAAGGTAAAATGATGTGAAGCCTGGCTTCCTCGGAGGGAAGTGGGGGGTGCATGTTCACTGTGTCCCCTTGGTGTCTGGTGAATGTAGCACTGAGTGCAAGTATCATCTGTTGTGAAAATTACAGCTGCCTTGATAGTGGGGGTCTTCACTGTCATCCCAGGGCCCATTTAGCCTGATGGCCCTGCTCAGAGTGTAGGTGTAACCAAGGTGGAGGGCCGTGTGTCATGCTAACCTGCCCCCCTGTATTTTGTGGGGATGCAGGTTGAGTTCCCTGAAGCCCGGATTTATGAGGAGACCCTGAATATTTTGCTGTACGAGGCCCAGGATGGCCGGGGACCTGACAATGCGCTCCTGGAGGCCACCGGTGGGGCTGCTGGCCGCTCTCATCACCAGGATGAGGACGAGGAGCGGGAGCGGGAAAGGATTGAGCGTGTGCGGCGGATCCACATCAAACGGCCAGACGACCGGGCCCACCTCCACCAGTGACCAGGCTGCGGCCGAGCCGCCCTCCTTGGCGCCCCACCTCCCTGCCCTGCCACACTCAGACCCTTCCAGGCACCTCCACCCCCCTGGAGTCTGGAGATCCTTTTGTAAGAAGCCAGGTGGTTATGTTGTTGTTTCTTGACCAGGTGACGGGATTGTTTGGACCCAGGTGTACGTGCCCCTGTTGAACAAACCATCTGAGGTCTCTGCTATTCCCAGGAAGCCGAGAGTCTGTGGAGCCAGGCTTTCTTGGTCTCTGAAGAGAAGTCTGAACGAGTGAAATGTTGTGAGAACTTTTGTTGCAGTATTTATTGTTGTGGGTGTTGACTACCTATTAGGGCTCCTTGGGTGACACTCCCCTAAAGGCTCGCGTGACAGTTCCTCGAGGGTCCCTACGCCACCTGCTTGGTGATCCTCTGCAGCCTGCCTTCCGGCTCCTGTGCACTGAGCAGGTGTCCACTGCTCTGCTGGAAGTCCCTTCTGTGACGGGGTTTTGTGCCTGGCGCTTATTGACAGGTACAGCTTACAGCAGTGGAGCTGGGACCTGATGAACTCCTTGCTTCTAACTGTCCCTTAGCCTGGTAGACTTTCAGGGGATGCCTCTTGCTGCCTTGGCTCATGGCTGGTGTGACACTTGCTGGGACACAGCCATGCTGGCAGGGCAGAGCCTCCCCCGGCGGCCAGTGCTCCTCTTTCCTCCTGGCTCCTTCTCTGACTCCTGTCCCTTCCGGTTGCTGACCTTTTGACCCACTCCATTCCAAGAAGGTCACCAGACCTAGTAGCAGGTGCAGCCCACAACGTGTCGCTCCCAGGGACCCACGCCTCCCGTGGAGCTGAGCTCGCCTTCCCTGTGATGAGAAATTAAGTGTGGCCCTAGCTGCCTTCCCAGCTTGCTATCGGGCAGGGACACCCATCACACCCGCCCCAAGGGAACTCGCCTGTCTCAGGGTGGCTTCCCTGCCGTGAACAGCCATCACCTGGAGAGCCCTTCTTGTCTTTGATTTCTATGCAGAATATAGTGGCCATCGGTGAACAGGTGAGAGGATGTACAGATACCTTTGGGTCCCATTTGTGTCTGAGTTCATGTTTGTTAAAGGAACGTGTGTGACTGTGGGTGAGGATGTATGCGTGTGGCCTCGGTGGCCCGGGCTGGAGCCTGGCTGTGAGCACGGTGCTTGTGTAGGACAGACTTTCTCAGTTACCTACCTCCCAGTTTTCTCTGTGCCTGTGCAGGAACAGAAGTGAATTGTGGCTGATTAATGGCTGGTTGAGACTAGGTAGAGTAGTTACAGGGAGAGGTGTGTGTGCCAGATAATGGATGGGTTTTGTCTGCTTCGTAAGGGAATCGTTACTGTTTTATACCAAAGCTGTTATCGTGGGCAGCCTTTGACATGTGTATTCCAAAAAGCAAATTTCTATTTTGCAACAGTTTTTACACCCTAGCCTTTGTATGCCTTTCTTTTGTATCCATCAGCAATGCCTACAATAAAACTTTAAGGCAATCATGACTGAACATAAAAATCATGTCCTGGGTAGATGCTTTTTGAACTGTTGTGTGGGAAACTTTTATATTAGGCCATTTGCATTTTATTAAGTGCTGAGGAAAGGGAGCTTACAAAATGTTTTGTAAATATTTTATACTGTGTAAGTTTTAAATGCCTGTCCTGTCGTTAGGGTTAAACTTTTTTAGAAAGTTAAAGTGAATGTCAGTTCTGATGTTTTCTGTAGGAATGGAAAAGCCATGTATAAATTGTTCTGTAAATGTTTGTGTGAATCAGAAATTCATGGAACACCAATTTATTCTGGCTTCCATGCCTTTGGCCCTGCCGATTCTGGCAGCTTTCTCTGTCTTCACTTTTTCGTCGCTGCTTCCCAGGGATATGAACAGGTGTGTAAAACATTCCATGGTGAATAATACTGTTGGCTGGTCCAAGTTCTGCTATCAAATATTCTCTACAAAGACCTGATGTTTCTGATACCAGCACCAAGGGCAAAAGTCAGTATTTATGAACCATCCAAGTAAAACACTGGCCCTGGGATTTGGTAAAGAGGAAGGTTTTATTACGTTGTAATAGCTTAGCATTAAAACAAATTGGAACAGCTTTTGGTCCGTGGTGATCGAGTTCAAGTTGTCTGATTGTGGTGGGTGGCCTGTGCCTCAGACAGCTCCTGGCACATCCTCCTCCACTGCTTTTGTGTGGATCAGCTGGCTGACCTCTGCAGCTGCCCCACCCCCTGGTGTCTGCCTGGACCTTCCAGCTGCTACCCAGCATCCACATGTGACACCGCTGCCTCTCCCTCTAGAGTCTGCGCTGTCTCTAGGGCGCCACCCAGTCTCTAACACAGTGGAGCATGTCATTGACTTTTCTGTCTCTGCACTGTAAAAAAAAAAAAAAAAAATGCTGTAAGTTTTAGAAATAGACACTTTCTTGTACACACATTTGTGGATCTATGTAAAATAAAAGTTGTATCATGCTTCTCTTTAAATGTGATTTCTGGATCTTTTCAGAGATGTCCAGCACAACTGAGTGACAAAAACAGGTTCCAGCAGAGAGCAAGGCAGAGGCCTGCATTCTGCTCCACACCTTGGGGTTGCTGCGGTGGAAGGGGAGTTCTGGCCCTGTAGTGTTGGATTTAAACACAGTCCTGGGTGAGAAAGCAGAATCATCATTTAATATGTGGGTGCTGACTGAGCCCCTATCAGAAACTGAACCCAAGTCCTTGAAACTTGTACGTTCCATTTATTTAAAGCATAATCAAATTCTGTAGCTTTATGAAATTTCATTTACTCTCAGACCACATAATAGCTCATCGTGTCTTGAACAGCTCGGTGGAGGTGGAGTCTGTCTTCCAGCCTTGGACATGCCGAAGAGCCTGAGGAGAGTGGGTCCTGGCGGGGATGTTGAAAACAACCCCCTTAGACAACGTGAGGTTGGCTCTCAGGAGATATTCTAATACTAGTGCCACTGGGCCACCAAGAAGCTGGGTCAGCCCTTGGTATAATGTGCCAACTCAGTCTCTGCCCATGGGATCCCTTTCCAAGAGGTGCTGGTGCGTTTCCTTGAACACGTAGCTAACTGGATTCATTTCCTGCTTCCCCGGCACTTTCCTCAGTTGGAGCAGAAGTAGCAATGGTAGGCATCAGGCGTCATCCTGGATCAGGACTTCCTCCGGACTGACACCTAGAGGAGAGGCCCACTTCAGATACCTCAGCTCCCCTTACTGGAAAGGGAGCAGTTAGCACCCCGGCTGTCAGCATCAACAGGAGTGGGGTGGGCGGCTGAGGAGCCAGCATCACCTCCCAGAGGATGAGCCAGATTTAGAAACGGGCTCACTGAGGCCTGTCAGCATCTTCAGCCTGAGCCAGTTGAGGGAGGGAGAGAGATGAAGGAGCGAGGTTCAGTCTCTCCAGGGTGTATTTTTTTTTTTTTTAATATTTTTTTAGATATTGATGGATCTTTATTTTATTCATTTATTATTTATACGTGGTGCTGAGGATCGAACCCAGTGCCTCACGCATGCTAGGCAAGCGCTCTACCACTGCGCTACAGCCCCAGCCCCCAGGGTGTAGTTTTAAGACGGCATGGCACGTCAACTGAAAACTCACCTCATTAGTTGACATTCAAAATGGTCCTCCCTTTAACTCGTTCCTAAAGGGGGCCGTTATGTTATAAAAGTTAAATCCACAAAACAATTTGATAGGTAAATTTAAATGTGTAGGAGGTACTTTGCTCCTTAATTGGTATCAAATAATAATTCTTGGTATAAATAGAAATGATATATATAAATCAGAGGTGGCTAAATCATTAAAGTATTTTCTAAGTAACATGAGATCAAAATAAGCCCCGGTACTCCTTGCCAGTGTAGACCAGGGAACCCACAGCCCAGCACAGAGCATGGGCAGGGAGGCCCGAGCCCCTAAATGCTCAGCCTCAGGTTCTCAACGTGTCCATTAGACTTGGAGTTCTCTTCCCACACAACTAAATCACAGTATCTGAGGTGGGGACAAGTTTGAGAGTTGAGTACTCTGTGTCGCCCTCTGGTTCACTAGCAACTCAACATGGTAAGCCTTTCTGCCTTTTCATTCAGTGTTTAATTCCAAGCTTCTAGTATCAGTTTTTCCCCTCAGATGTGAAGTCAGGAATGGAGGGAGAAATGATTGTTTTTAAACCTGTATTCTCTTCTGCTTACCTCCTCCGACCCCAAGACAGCCACTCACCACTGTTAACTGCCCGTTTTTATCTTTATAGATGTGTTGTTCTGGTCCAGTGTGGAAAACTATGGTTCCTTCTTTCCCAGGACTAATATAAAACTGTAAACTTAAAACACAAAGTGACTAATTACTGACACATTGTTTCTGTCCTTAGCTTCTGGTCTGCAAAAACAAACTCATTTAGGAGATTTTGTTAGTTTCAAGATCAGATTCCTGTTTTGTTATTGTGTTTGTTGCCCATTTGACCAATCAAAAGAAAACCATTTTTACAACTGGACTACTTAACGTGTTTCTGTAGTTCAATTTTTCAAAGGGCCAATCTGATCCCTGAGGAGCAAGCTACGCATCTCTACGCCAGAATTTTTTTAGTGGTGGGGCAGTACCAGGGGGCACTCAACCACTGAGCCACATCCTCAGCCCTATTTTGTATTTTAGGGTCTCACTGAGTTGCTTAGAGCCTCACTTTTGCTTTGAACTTGCGATCCTCCTGCCTCAGCCTCCCCAGCCACTGGGATTGCAGGCGTGCGCCACTGTGCCCACATGCTGGAACTCTTCTGGGGGCCTAAGTATTGCCTCTGCATACAGAAGACCAGACTGCCCTGTTCTAAGTACTTAACACTCTATCCTGGTTCCACCTACAAATCTGCTCATCAGCTTGTAAAAACCTGGAGCAAGGAAAAGAAACACTTTTCTCCAGGAGCAGTGTGCTTCTGTGGGCGGTGCAGGAGTAAGCCTGAGAATGAGTCCGGCATGGGCCTTAGCAATCCACGACCCTCACCAGCCAGGTAGGCACCTCTGGCACGGCCTGCTAGTTAACCTCCTGCACTTCGCTTGCCTTGCTCGTGAAGTAGAAAAGGTGGCAGCTAAGGACAGGCACAGCAGTGCACACCTATTTTGATTCTGGAGGCTGAGGCAGAAGGATTATGAGTTTGAGGCCAGCTTCAGCAACTTGATGAGACTATATCCCAAAATAAAATAAGGGCTGGGGTGTAGCTCAGTCGTAGAGCATTTGCCTAGTGTGTGCAAGGCCCAGGCTTCAGTCCCCAATACTGCAAAAATAAAAGGTGACAGTTACTTCACTCTGGAGAGAATTAGAGAGTATTACATATCTGCATGCTAGTTATTTTTGTATTTATACCCTAAAGAAACTAGCTTTTTTTTTGGTACCAGGGATTGAACTCAGGGGCACTTGACCACTGAGCCACATCCCCAGCCCTATTTTGTGTTTTATGTAGAGACAGGGTCTCACTGAGTTGCTTAGTGCCTTGCCATTGCTGAGGCTGGCTTTGAACTCGTGATTCTCCTACCTCAGCCTCCCAAAGTGGTGGGATGACAGGCGTGTGCCACCGCACCTGGCTATATTCTTTGATCTGTAGGCAGCTGTCAAAGCTGCAGCCTGGTGCACTGAACAGGTCCCACCAGGCCTCCACAGCAAAGGTGGGCTGTCCTCTGTGGAGGCCCAGCGGCCCTCCTCTTACTTGGGGATGGTGTCCCTCAGGAACATAAGCACCTCTTTTGAAAACTCTGGAGCTACCACTTCCTGAGGTCAATGCGTGGCCACTGACCTCTTCTCTTCTCTGGATCCCAGGGCAGAGGGCCGAGGATGGACAGAAGCCCTCTACCAGAGAGGGCAGCGGACACCACTGGAGACTTCCTCCCCACCCCCACCGGTGGACGGTGTTTGCCGCTGTGGGGAGGACACAGGCAGGGGCGGAAGGACTGACATCCGCATCTCCTGGCTTTGTTGGTGTTTGGACACCGAGCTACTTCCCAGGCTGAGGAGGAAGCCACCTACCTTCCTTGAACAACATTTACCATGTTCTCCTTCTTAACCAGCATGACAAGTTTGGTAACTGCTTCAAATATGTGTTCACACTGTAAGATGGCGTCCCCCTGGTGGAGAGAGGGAAAAGTCACTCCTAGTTGTAATCCTGAGGTTTTGTGGCACTTAACACGTTAGAGGCTGGTGGCCGTCCATTACCTTTTGCTTGTCTCCCGGTGACACATGAATGACCAAGATCCCATCACTCAGACTGCTGGTGGAGACACCTTGAGACAGATCCAGAGTTAAGGGCCAGAAGTGGGCAGCTCCCATTCACGCAGACCTGGAGAGCTGCGCCCAGGGGCTCCCCAGCCCCACCCCGGCGTCCTCCCTGCTGGGCAGAGGAGGCTGAAGGACTCTGGAAACTAGCATGCTACTGGGCTGCGAGCAAGGCATTGTGTGGACAGCAGCCAGTGTCCCACCTGGATGCTCCAGTGAGGCTGAAGAGGAGGCCCAGGTGAGGCCCCGGCCTCCTACCCTTGAGCCTCCCATTGGGGGCTGCTTCCTTGCTGACATACCCAGTGCTGGGTCACCTCCAGGAACTGCCTGAAGATCACCAGCTTACCCCTGAGCGCCGAGTACTCTATTTTCTGCTTGACCTTGGCCATTTCCACCACGTAGGCTGCCTTCCCAGTGAGGATGAGCTGCCGCTGCCGCGCCTTAAAGCCTTTCCTGTCGTACTTGACCACCGGGACTCCGTACTGCAAGGAGGCTGGCGTCACCGCAGAGAAGGTGACCTCACGGGGTGGGGGACCTGGGAGACTTGCTTCAAGCACAGAGGCTCAGGCAGGTTTTGCACAAACAGATCTTTGCTCCTTGCCTGACCCTGTGCGAGGTGGATTTTGATGCTCAGCTCTGCCACGTTGCCCTCTGGGGAAGCCAAGGCTGTGGCCTCCAGCCTCCGGGCCCGGCTCTGAGAGGCCAGCCGAGAGGAAGACACTCTGGGCTTGAAGATCCTCTCATCCAGGGAGGAATCCAGACCCACAGGCTCCCAAAAGGGCAAGAACAGCCGCCAAACATGAGCAGGGCCATGTCCACACAGGCCAGGCGGTGGGCTAACCAGGTGCTGTCACCTCACTTGTCCCCTCAGTGATCTCATCATCCATGTCCACAAAAGATCAGGAGCTCACGGCCACTACACGGAGCATCAGAGCACCCACTGCCTGTCACTAACATGGGGTGCTTCCCAATTACGTTCCAGGCTGCGTCTCTCAATTTCATAGAAAAGCAAACCAAGACAGTTTTTAGGATGACAGAGAAAAACCACAGGAGCAGCAACCAGTATCTAATTGCCATTGTCACCCGTCATCTTAGTTCACATGCAGAGCAGCTCTTTCAGCCGCACGCCTGCACTCAGAAGAGAACAGGGCCTGCCCTCAGACACCACTGGGGAATCCTGTTCAGGGCTGAGGACACCCAGTTCCTTACCTCGACTTTCTCGCTGCCAATTAGTTGAAGCACTTTGGGGTTAATGTCCCCTTCATCTAGGGAGAGAGCCAGACACTGTGGATCATCACCAAGTACCCGCCCTGGGGAGAAGGCACGGCCACCTATGGGGTCGCCTTCCTCTGTGCCAAGGTCCAGGTCTCAGCCCGGGAAATAGATGTCAGGAAATGCTAGAGTCGTCAAGCATCTTCCTTGGACGTGTTTAGAACTGGAAAGCCGAGTGCACCTAGACAGAAAATGCACTCACCTATCCGACTGTTGGCAAAGGGCTGATTTAAACTCTCTGCGTAGCCTTCTTTCTTTCCCCTGAATATGTCACTTGTAACCACCTTTTGCTGCATCTGGTAAAATAAAAGTCCAAAAATGGTAGCGCTGTGACCGGCTTTGGGATAAAGGAGCTTTAGGCCCATGGTATCATGTACTTTGTTGGCTAAACCACAGGAGCCTTGTTATGGTTTGGCTCTGGCCAAAAAGCCCCCAGTTATATTGGTAGAGACTGGGGTTGACATTTACGCAGGTCCCTGTACTTTCAGTGGCTTCCTGAAACTGGAGTTTTCAGAACTTCAGAGAGCAATTTCCCTCCTCTAGATCAGAGCTCAGCAAACTACAGCCCCAGGGCCACGGGCAGCCTACAGCCTGTTTTTGTAAATAAAGTTTTATTGGAACATAGCGGAGCCTGTCAGCTACTTTCCTGCTGTGGCTGCAGAGCTGAGCAGCTGGTTGGATTGGAACCGAGATTGTATCCCCCACAGCCTAAGATCTTTACACTCCAGCCCTTTACAGAAAAGGCCTGCTGTAGAAAGGGTCCTGTATTCTTCAGGGCGGAGGTCACCTGGATTCTGTTTCCATGGTGATAATACAGAGCTACCCATTATAACATGAGCTGACATTCAAGGCTCTGCTTGTATCCTCAGCTTGTCCACAGGTCATGGGGCTAGTGACGCTTTCTACTGGTAGGTGGAATGCTGGACGAGGCCTCTTGACATTAATAGTCAGCTGCAGGATGGGCACTCGCCCCTCCTCCATCCTGCCACCCTGCAGACGCCACGTCCCTACCATGGCTCTCCGCTCAGCTGTGACCCCGTGGCAGTACTTCCGAACCAGGTTCCTCATGCATATCTTCCTGAGCAGGTCCGAAGCCTGTGTGGAGAACACACTTGCTTCCCACCCACCTCCCTCACACCGTGCTGGGTGGGTCTGGGGTGGAACCCAATTTTATGGTAGCCCCCACTCTACATTCTGGACTTTTTTTTTGCACCAGGGATTGAACCCAGGGGTGCTTAAGCACCCAGCCGTATCCCCAGCCCCACCTTTTTTTATTTGAGACAGGGTCTCACTAGGCTGCTTACAGTCTCACTAAATTGCTGAAGCTGGCTTTGAACTTGAGATCCTCCTGCCTCAGCCTCCTGAGCTGCTGGGATTACAGGTGTGCACCACCACACCTGGCCCCAGGCCATCTTTTGAGAAACTTTTTAACAATCATTGGGCCTATTGGGAAGTCTCTGTCATGGATAGAAACCATTCAGAAGTGGTCTGTCTGAACAGACTCCCACTGGCTTTATAAGTCTAGGAAGGAGATCTTGAATTCTGGGTCCAGTGTGCCCAGGTCACTTGCACCAAGCTCAGCTTAGTCCTTACGTTTTCCAAGATGCCAGGAGGCCTCAGCCAGCTCTTGTCCAAGACATTCTTAGGAACATGATACCGAAGATTCAGGATGTAATTCTTGCGCACAAACACTATAAACTCCTCATTGTCAGGGCAGAGGGGTTTGTCGCGATGGATGAATCCCTTGATGAACCTCAGAAGGGAAGCGTTCTGTCAGCTTTCTGACCCATTTCCTCAGAGATGTGCCTTCTCTTCCCCATTTGATTCAGAAGCCAAAGTAACAGGTGGTTTAAGTGACCACATAGACTAGGAAAGCCAGGAATGAAGCCCACAGGCCAAACCTGCCCCAAACATATGTTCTGTTTCACCCACACTGATTTTTGTTTTGACTCATTTGAATTAGCTGCCAATTTAAAAAGTTGGGAGGTCTTGCGTAAAAGCCAGATTTCGCTTCCCTCGAATGATCAGGTCATCTGTCAGCTCCGGCCTGCTGTATCTTCAGGGCAGCAGCTGACTGGGGTAGAACAGTTACTACCCCACTGAAGTGGACTGAGCTTTCCAGTTCGCCACAGTCCCCACCACTCCCTATTGCCTTATCCCAGCTCATGAGACTTGATTTCCCTGCCTGGCTTCAGAAGGCATTTGCCTTTGTGACTTTGAACTAGGTTAAGAGAAAGTACAAATGTACTGACTATCAGATTTGGGAGCTCAGAGCCAAGAGGTAGAACTGAATTCCCAGCAGTGTCCTGAGATCTTCCTGCACAAATAGAAACATCACAAGAACTCAGCCACGCCCAAGACCATCCTCAGCAGCACACCACTGTTCAATGACCTCTCCCTGTCGCAGCTGAGAACTTACCTCCTTATTATCTGCACTGCCCACCTTCTCCTTCTGACCTCCTTTTGAGCTAGGACTCCACGCCAGTGGGCTTCCAGTTTGGTAGCTGAAAGAATCCGTTGCTGGCATTAGCAAGTGAGCACAGTGACAGGTAAATACAAATGGCTTTTCCAGGACTCATCCACTCAGGGCACATCTGGGTCAACCCCTGGCATGCTGTGCTGGTCCAGAGATGGAAAGTCTAATGCATGTCCTCAGTTCTTACCTGGGGACACTCAGGCAGACAACTAGACTGGGGAGAGAGAACAGGGAACCTTGGGAGTCTCCAGGGAAGCTGGAAATTACACAAGGGGGTTTCCCAAGGTCTTTTTCAGGGACGGGAGTGGTGCTTGTCATACGAGCACATTTAGTCAGTCTCACCCAGCTCTGACGGATGTAGTCAGTATTTTAAAATTGGAATAAAACAGAACACACAAAAATCAGATCCTGGCTGATACCCCCAATCTTTTAATCCTTTTCAGATTATTGTTTGGTTATTCGGATTTTTTTAAATGCCTTTCTTTTTCCCCCACCCAGAGCTGTGCTGTTTCTTTTACAGAAGCACAAGCAACTGGGAATAACACAAATGTCCATCAACAGAACTGGATTGTGGAACACCCAACTCAGGGTCCAACTGATGTAAATAAAATTCGATGGCAGCACAGCCTGGCGCGTTCATTTATGTGTTGTCTAAAACTCCTTTCATGCTACAGTGCTGAGTAGCTGTGACAGGGATCATCTGACCCCCAAAGCTAAAATATTTGCCAAGATCTTGCTGCCCTCCAACACAGAGGAATACTACACAGCCATGAAAATGAATCGGTCACATCTGGTTGAATTCCAAAAACAACTCAGAGTGCAAAACTGGCCACAAAATACAAACAGCATGATTTTCTCAAAACATGCCAAACAAGAAATATATTATTGGGTGATGCGTCTACAGATGATAAAACAGGGAACCAAGGAAATGAGTACTGAAAAATTCAGCAGAGATCGCTGCTTAGAAATGGGGGTGGGGCATTGCTTGAGAACATGATGTGGGAGGAGCTTCAAGGCTGCCTGTCATGTTTGAACCTTTTTTTGTTGTTTAAAGAAAGTTACTCTTTAAATATGTGTATGTGGACAAAACGCCTGTGAAGCAAACATAGGCCTTTGTGCTGTTATCTCTGGCTAATAAGGTAAACCTCAGACCCTTCCCAGGTTTCCAGGATGGGCAGGGGGAGAGCACACAGGAGCCCGCCCCCAGGAGCCGCATGGAAGGGAGGGCAGGGTGCTGTGGTGGCCCAGTGCTTTGGCAACAGGCGAGTGCCTGTGCACTTCTCACCTGCTTGCCGCTTCTTCACGTACTCTCTCCTTCCTAGGCAGCCCTTGTATGCGGCTTGGATTCTCGCAACTTCAAATAAAACCAAAACGTTCTGGTGAAACGACTTTCATCGGGTTATCCTTGTGGTTGTGACCTCCCAAGGGGCCACCCAAGGGCATGGGCATTGCAGAGACCAGAGCTGGCACGCTAGGCTGGCCTGACTGCCAGACGCTGTCTGACAGTGGGTTTCTTTCCTGCCTTTCTCTTTCCTTTCCCCAAGGTAAGGGACAGACCCAGCGGTGAGAGCCCCTGGTTCTGTGTGAGGCATTCTCGTTCCTCCCCAGGCCACACCCCAAAGGCAGAATCACCTGCACATTTTACCCACAGGCACATGGGCTGATGGGGGAGTCACTTGCTGGGCCACAGGTTACACAGCTACGGAGATGTATGAACCACAAAATCCCCGAGCTCCTCCATCCTCCGTCACCCCTCCATGTTCGACTGAGGGCCCACCAGAGGCTGATGTGACCAAAGGCCTTGCAGATCAGCAGCACATGCCCCAGGAGCTGGGCAGAGATGCTGACTCGGGTACTCTGAAGCTAGCTCTCTTGCCAGCACCACGTGCCAACCGTGGGTGCCTGCTGCTGAGGTCAGGAAGGAGGCCGCTGAGCCTGGTAGTGACAAGCCTGGGCCTTGAAACCAGCCCTCATGTCCAAGCCCCAGCCCTGCTGCTCAGGAGCTGTGTGACCTTCAGCAGATCACCGCTGTCTCTGTGCCCCAGAGTTCCTGAGCATAAAGTAGAGATGAGACTACCCACTCCATGGGTTTGTTCTGAGAATGAGATGGTGGGTATCGAGCACACAGCAAGCGCTCGTTTCTCAAGAGGGCCTAGTCCTTCTCAGTCCAGTTTAGGTTTCCAGAAGTCCACTGCCCCCAAGTACTCTGCATTCCTCCACCATCTAACTTTCCTCATTTACCATTTACAACGCCCTGGCCGCAGGCTCTGAAGCTCTACCTGCCAACATCAGATACTTACTCAGATGCGTTTTTAAAAACCTGAATCCAAGGGTGAGGGACTCCGGTTTCAGGTCCTAGCCTACGCAACCAGGCGGGGTCCACAGCATTAGAAAGGCACGATGGCACAGAAGTTTGTGCCTGCGTCCAGGGCTGCCCTCCCCGAACTCCTTTAAGCCAGCAGCACACACGTATCTTACCCTAATGCTCTATCTTGTTCTTGGTTTCCAACATGAATATTTGTAACGTCTATCGGACACCCATGTTTAATAGTTACCCCCCCCAAGCTGAACTTGGTCATTTCACATTTTATTGAAATCAGGGCAGGAAAAAATATATATACCTAATTGATGTTTACTAAATTCAAAGGCGTCTTCAGTAGCAAACAGAGTTCTGGGGAACCGAATGAAAATTTTGGTTCTAGAAGTGAAAAGAAATGTTTTAACTGTTAATTGGCCCCCTGTAGTGGTTGAAGAGCATCCCCCGCTCCCACATTCATGTCCACTCAGAAACCTCAGAACGTGATCTTTGGAAGGAGGGTCTTTGTGGATGACGGACAGGAGATCAAACTGGATTAGGGGGAGCCCTCAATTCCAGGAATGTGTCCTCACAGGAGGCAGAAGAGGACACAGGAAGTCACAGGCGAAGAGGCCACATGACAGCTGCGGCAGACCAGAATGCCACCAGCCAAGGAAGGAACCTCCCATCCGAGCTCCAGAAGGAGCACAGCCTTGCCCACACCTCCATTCTGGATTTTCGGCCTACAGAACCGTGAGAGAATGAACTTCTGTTGTGGTAATTTGTTGTGAAGTTCTAGGACATGAATCTGCCATGCTAACCTGAAATGGCTACAAGTTATGCTCCTGGGCTTTAGAGAGTGGTAACGAAGTATCTGGGTCTAAGCCTAAAAGAAGACCCAGCAGAGGTTAAGTCACCCGGGAGGCTCAGGTTGCCTGTCCTGCCCATACCTGCCTTGTGAAACTTCCCAGGGAAGCCACTGGGGGGCGGTGGTAAGCAATGCCCCCTGCTCCTACTTTGTCCTCCCAGGTTATCCAATGGGGACAGACATCCCAACTCTGACCTCCATGACCTGGTTCCCTAGGAAGTGCCATGCTTGATTCCCCTCAGGGATCTGGACTGGACTGAAGAAGTAACTGAGTCTCGGGACCCAGAACAAGTGCCCCAAAATAAGCCCATACAAGTAGGAGGTAGGAGCCATCAGGGAAGGCCCAGCGGCAGATTCAGAGGTTCCTGAAGTGGGAGTGGATCCTCTTTGTGCCCAGGCTCTGTTCTTGCAACCAAATGAACAGACTCGGATCATCTCGACTCATCCCACCGAGTCATGCCTGAAAGCCTTCAGCGTGTCCGGAAGTTCTTTGCTCAGTCATAACTTCTACTCTATTGAGAGGGCCTTCCAGAAAGCATTTTCTGGAATGGTAAAGATGATTCCACATTGCACAGGTCCCAGCACCACCTCCGGGAAGTCATGTATACATTTCAGTACTGAAAGAATCCAGGCTCCGAGGCAGGGGGACCACCATAGCCCCCTCTTCATTTTGCAAGCAGAGAGTCAATCCAGCCACTGAGTCAGGTTCAGAATGCAGGGCCCCCTAGAGAGCTCCATCTCCTGACCACGAGGGCCACGTTTAGATTGGGCTTGTAAATCAGCATAACCCTTTGAAATGAGGCTATAGGTGGATGCGGATCAAAGTGGGAAGTATTTTGACAGAGGGACAGAGGTCAGTTGGCAGGTTGCTGGCCACTTACTTCCCTAACTTGTACTCCTCAGGTCTGTAACCGATGTACTTGATCAGCTGTTCTACGCCCTCTCCTGGGGGCCCATGCCAGTGCGGCCAGGTGTCTGGGCACAAGGACTTGTACCTGCCAAGAGAGAACAACAACGCTGGGAAGCCCTCCCGGGACAGTATCCACCCTCCCACGCCATCCCAGAGGTCTGCAGAGCTCCCTGACGCCATGTGACTTCTCATGCTGACTTCCTCTCATTCAACTTGGCAATCCTTATCGCCAGGGTCCCCCTGCCGTTTTTTAGGAACAAAGACATCATTGGGTCCTCAACCCAAGTAACTCCATTCCACCCCCAGGTGTATCCCCAGGAGAAACGAAAGCCTGTGCCCCCACACAGACTCGAGCACCAACATTCACACTAGCCAAAAGGTGGACGACCCTAATGTCCATCCAGGGGCCCCTAACAAACAAATGTGTCCCACACGGAAAGAAAGAGTACCACGGTTAGAAGTGATGAAGGATTCTCCTCCAGGGCAATTCTGGCTCCAGTGTTCAGAACCCGAACCCAGGACACCTCCGCCTTTCTCCTGGGCAGCCACTGGAGGATGTCCGAGCCCCAGCCTAACCAGGGAACCCGCCATTCATTCTGACCTTACCAGGTTCATTCTTGTTCAAGGCATGTGTCCCCACCTGGCCTCACGTATCTACTTGTCACCAGTCTCCCCCACTCAAGAGTAAACTCCATGAGGCGGGGAGGGGCCAGTCCTGTTCTTTGCTGTCCCCCCTCCCCAGGCTCAGAGGAGGTGGCCCCTAGTGTTAATGGCCAGCAGCGAGGAGCCCAGATGGCAGCAAAAGTAGGCGCAACCGGATAAAGTTCAACACCTGCCGGACCTCGGACACCTGTGTGTGTGTGTGTGTGTCTGTGTGTGTGTGTGTTTGGGGATCCAGCTGTTGGGCAAGGACTGTTGCTTCCGGCCTTTACCAGAAGCCAGATGCAGAAAAACGACCAGGACCAGGGTGGCCGAGCCACTAGCAGCTGACGGGCAAACGTGGACAACCGAGGTGCGTCCGAAAAAGGCCAATCATCAGGCAGTTCCCGAAACAAACCCCAAGGAAGCCCTAATGACGGGTTCAATGACATGACCAGTGTCCCGACCACCGTGATCTACAGAAGTGGCCTCCTCATTCTGCTCATCTCGAGCGCGCGTCACCAGCGCGGTGCGGCGGTGGGAGGACGCCTGTCCCCTCGCGTGCTCACAGACCCCCTGAACGCAGCCCCGATCCCTCACGTCACAGGCAAGGAAAGAGGCCACAGCCCCAAGAAACGTGATGGGGATTCCGAACCAAGCTGTGCGTTTCCAAAACCTGCGCCCCCTCCCCGTGCCCACAGGGCGGGAGGCCCAGGCGCCGGCAGCACCTACAGTCAGGGTCGCCCGGTGCCCCAGCTGTCAGCCCTGCCCCGCGCGCCCCCTGGCGGCAGCTCCGTGCCTAGTTCCTAGATTTCCCGAAGTTCAACAAGGGCTCAGGGAAATGAATCCGAAACACGAGTCCCAGTTGGGTTTTTATTTCTCCCAAACGTTAGTGTGGCTTTCCTGCCACGACTGTCACGGTCAGCCGAGATGCGTGCCCACTGTTGGACTCAGGGAGCCCATGGGTTCTTAAGGGCTTCAGATCAACGGAGCAAACTACCTTTGCAAGAATCGCTCGTATTTCTGCCGGTAGGCGAAGCCGGCCCGTCTCACCCGTAAGTGCTCCATCAGCCCCAGGTACTTGATCTGGTGTCTTATGAGGAAGTCATCGAACTTGCCTTTGCAGAAACAGGAGAGAGAGTGACCGTAAAGGATCCCGGGGCTTCATTTCAACCTGGTCCAGGGACTGAGTCTGACCACAGACCCTTTTTTCAGGCCTTAATGGTGTTCTTTAGATGGGGGAGCTTTAGAGGACAATCTAGACTTTTGATGTCTCCTAAAAATTCATGAGATGTGGCCACCCGTGGCCCAGTCCCACGTGGCAACTGGTTAGGATAGGGACAGTGCCACCACCCTTGGAGACAGGAAGGGCTCTCTCCAGTTTGCCCCAGTCGCCTCCACTCCCTATTGGTCACTCTCGGTCAGCTTCGCTCATCGGCTCAACCTGTCTGGTCTCTGTAAACCTCCGATTGTGGGCCTTCCTTGGGGGTCATGGCAGAGGCTTAGGAAATACCCAAGTCGTGGGCCACTTTGGAAGCTCTTCACTGGCTGGAAAGCCAGGTTGCTTCCCCTGCCTGACCCACCCGTGTGGTTCCTGTGACTGAGCCGGGCTCACTCTGGAGCATCAGAAGAACACCTCTCCTGGCTCATTTGCCTTCTATCATTTAAAAAGGAAAGCAGCTCATGGGCGAGGACCAGAGTCCCATGGTGGCCTTTAGGCTCCTAACCCTCGGCCATCTTGGTTTGCCCCCCGCCTCTCCCCTGGAGCCCAGCATTCAGAGCCATCTGTAACTCACTGGGCTCCTTCGTGTCGTTGGGCTTGATGCAACGGATGTAGGAAGGTTCCTTGGAGATGAGAATTTCCAGGAGGCTGCTCAGACTGTTCTTGAACTGAGTCCCCACCTGTGGCCGAGAGACCCTGCTGCTCCTGGCTGATCACCCAGAGGCAGGCCTCCACCCTCCCCACCCACACTGCTGACATTCTGTCCTGCTTGTTACCCTGTTACCTACCTGCCTGGGAGCCTGGGATCCTGCTCGCCCAGCAGCCCCCCAGGGGGCCTCTCACAGGGACCAGCACTACCGCTGAGCCTGTCGCCCCCTCCCCCTGCATTTCCCTGATGTTTCCGTTATGAACCATTGTGCCATTATAAGTTATTTATTGCATGATATTTTCCTCCGTCCTCTCCCACTAAGTGGTAAGCCCCTCGAGGGTAGGACCTCGGCTGCCCTGCTGTTGCTAAACCCGAGCCCATTTTGGTGCCAGGCGCATAGCACATGCGCAATGGAGGTCTGCAAATGGAAGGGCTGGTGCAGAATCTGCAGAGGAACCCGGTAGGGAACAGTGCTTCCAAAACCGGGAGAGGGTGGCTTAAAAAGTGCAGGTCACTGGAGGTCCCTGCCCCCCAGGGATTTTTTTTGTCCTTTCCACATCTGCGTAGGCTTTTTTTTTTTTCCCCTCACCGTTGGTGGCCTCCTCCGGTTTTCTAACTCAGCCACTAAGAAGCACTCCCTCAGGATGCTGTTGTCTGACCTGCACAGCACCTGCAAGTGAAGAGAAGCAAGACCATATTTGCTGCTTCAGAAATCGCCAGGGGACCTTCAGGAAACTCAGAAGTGTGCATGAAGCCGGGTGCAGTGGCGGACACCTGTCATCCCAGCGGCTCAGGTGGCCGAGGCAGGAGGATCACAAGTTTGAGGCCAGCCTCAGCAACTGAGTGAGATCTTGACTCTAAATAAATAAGAAGGGCTGGGGATGTGGCTCAGTGGGTTCAATCCCAGGTACCAAAAAGAAAACACTGCATGAGATAACAGAGGCATCTGCTTTTTCAGCACTTGAAGATATTTCTAAGTGAAAAAGAGTAGAGAAAAGCCACAAATGTGGAAGGAGAGTCTGGAGGTGTGGCTGGTGGCTCAGCACTTGCCTAGCAGGTCCAAAGGCCTGGGAGCCATCCAGCATCACCAAAAAAAAAAAAAAAAGGAAGCAAATGTTCAAATCCTATATCCACTAAGTCTGTTTGCTGAGACTGACTCTATTTCATTTCTCTAACATGATGAAACAGTTTGTTCCCAGTCTAGCTTAGCTGCAACAGAATCAACAACTGTAAGACAACAAAATAAACCCACAAGATACAGAACCATGTGCACAATGTGCTATTATTGTACAAAGAGAAAGAAGAAAAGGAAGAAAGACAGACACACACACACACATACACAAACACACATACTCGCAGGCTCGTGTTCAACCAGGAAAAACATCTGACTCTCAGGAAAGAGATTCAGTGACATAGGGCCAAGGACATGAGGTTTGGTACTATTTAATTTCCATCTCCCATCTACATATTTTTAAAGTAATCTACATTACCAAAAGTCCTTCATTTAAAAAAATTTAATTTGATACCAATTTTTTCCCTTACATCTACACAATGGAATATTATACAGCCTTCAAAAAGGACCTTCTGGTACATGCTGCTACACGGATTGACCTTGAGAACATTACACTAAGTGAAATAAGCTGGTCACAAA
Source organism: Geosciurus inauris (assembly GCA_004024805.1). Taxonomy (NCBI): domain Eukaryota; kingdom Metazoa; phylum Chordata; class Mammalia; order Rodentia; family Sciuridae; genus Geosciurus; species Geosciurus inauris. Next base: position 105,684 of record PVHX01001646.1, read on the forward strand.
AAGACACCTATTATATGAGTCCACTTATGTGGGGTCCCTGGAGGAGTCAAATTCAGAGAGACAGGAAGTGAAATGGTGGGTGCCAGGGGCTGGGTGGGAGGGAATGGGAGGTGGTTACTTGATATTAAGTTTTGCAAAATGAAAAGAGTTAAGGAGGTTCCTTTTAAAACACTGTGAACAGGGGCTGGGATTGTAGCTCAGCGGTAGAGGGCTTGCCTCACATGCGTGAGGCCCTGGGTTCGATCCTCAGCACCACATACAAAGCAATAAAATAAAGACACTGTGTTCATCTACAACTAAAAAATATTAAAAAAAAAAAAAAAAAAACACTGAACATACATAACACTACCGAACTTTAAAATAATATGGATTAAATTTTACAGTATGTTTTGCCACAAATTTTTTTTTTTTTTTTTTGGTACTGGGGATTGAACTCAGGGGCACTCGACCACTGAGCCACATCCCCAGCCCTATTTTGTGTTTTATGTAGAGACAGGGTCTCACTGAGTTGCTTAGCGCCTCGCCGTTGCTGAGGCTGGCTTTGACCTCGCAATTCTCCTGTCTCAGCCTCCCAAAGTGTGGGGATTATAGGCTTGAGACACCGCACCTGGCTTCAAATTGTTTTTTAATTGAAACTTCTGTTTGTTTAAACTATCCCAATTCTAAACTAACAGTGTCATGGAAGAATAATTTTCGGATATGAGAGGGAAAAAAAAATCACAAGTGATCCATCTTGATGTTAGAAAGACCTCAGGGAACTTCAGCCTGGGTTGGTGGAGAGAGAGAAGTCTCACACACTCAGGGGGTCACCTTGTGAAACACATGACCATGGCCCACAAAGGAGAGAGCCTCAGGTTTCCCGTGTGTTAACCAGGCTGTCTACTCCTGTGTCCTTCACAGCAAACCCCCAAAGAGGACATCATCAGATCCCCCTCAGCAATGGGGAAATCTGCCAGAAGTCCCCAGCTAGGAAGGGGTAGTGCTGGACTCAGACACAGACCAGTCGCCTCGTGCAGAAATTCGAGGTTAGCAATCACTGTCTACACCGAACCCCAAGAGGTTGGGACTAGGGCCCCTCAAAGAGGCAGAGAAAGTTCTGGAAGGGCCCAAAACACTTCTGAGATGAACTATGGGCCCTTCACTCTGAAAATGTCCCTCTGTAAGCTTTTTTTTTTTTTTTTAATAAACTTAGCTAATTAAATAAAGTGCATTTCTTTTAGGTTCAAATCAGTTAGCTATTTCAATATAAAGGCTTTAAGGACTCGAGGTTTCTCTGATTGGTGAGGTCTGTGGTACAAGACTAGAAATTTCATTTGCAGTTCTGGGGTGAATCCCAGCTGCAGCTCCACCTTGTGACCTTGAGCAAGCTATGACCTCTCTGGGTTTCAGTTTCCTTATCCTCAGGTTGTGTCACACCAGTGTATCCTCACACCTCAACAAAAAAGAAATCTCCACTGTTCCCCATGGATCACATGCTGCTGAGCTCTCAGGCCCCCTCCTAACAGTACTCCTCCCTAACACACTCCAGCTCATCTGGGCCACAGGGCCTTTGCACATGCTGGTTGTGCTACCAGAAACAAGCCTCATCCCTCTATGGCTCAAAAAATATCCTCTTCGATCACAGTTCCTTGTTAACTTCCTTTATAGCCCTTCTTCCTGACAGAGAAGTTCTTTGTGTATACGTTTATCCCCTGCCCTCACCCCCAACTGGAAGTCCCACCAGAAAAATGGCTCTGACTTGCTCACTGCTGAAACTGCAGAGCTGGCACCCAGGGGGGACACCACACACCCCTGAGCCAAGTTCATGGAGTGAAGGGTTGGCACAGATGATCTTAAACATCTCTTCTGGCCGTGACCTGCTGGAGTCTTTACATAATGCATGGACGAGAAAAATCCAGAAGACCAAATCTATCCCAGATTCTGTGCCACAGTGGAGATCGCCTCGGCTGCCTCACAACCCTCAGAAACACGTGGGGGTAAGTTGCCGACTTACTTCTTTCAGATGTCTGTAAAGGAGATCGTTGTTTTTTTCCAAGAATCCTGTTTAAAAAAAAAAAAAAAAGTTTGAATCAATGGCTTTTCCTGAAAAAGTGCAATTCCATCCCAATGGATTGTAAAGAGTAATCCTTAAGCTGATTTCACTGGATTAGAGCAGATTTTCTCAGCCTCAGGCATATGGGGGCATTCCTTGTGGTGGTGATGGTGCTGTCCTGGGCACTGCGGGGGGTGGAGCAGCATCCCTGGCCACCCCTCACCCGGGAGGCCCGTAGCATCCTTCCGGTTGTGAGAACCAAACATGCCTGCAGGTATTGCCAGCCGTGCCTGGGGGCAACACCATCCCAGGTTGAGAACCAGGTCCTCAGAACGGAATCCATGACACACACACTATGATCCAAACCCTGTATTAGACACAGGCCCAGAAAATCCAGGTCCTAGTTCAGTAGCAAAGAAATGTAGGTAGGATTCCATGGGGACAATAGGGGAAGGTGTGCTGAGCCCCCAGGACGACCAACGGGGACCTGGTGAGGGAGGAGAAAATCCCCCAAGACAGAGTGACCTTCAGCACCTCGGCTGGCGTCTAACTGCTTTCCAGAGCGGTTGCACCCATTTGCCACACTGCCAGCAACGTACGAGTGACCCTTTTCCCCCACATCCTCGCCAACACTTATTGTTGTTTGTATCCTTGGAAATGACCATTCTGACTGGAGTAAGATAGAATCTGGGTGCAGACATCTCTAGCAACTAGAGAAATACAAATGAAAACTGGAGACTATCATGCTAAGTAAAATAAGCCAGTCCCCCAAAACCAAAGGCTAAATGTTCTCTCTGACATGTGGATGCTGACTCACATTGGGGGTGGGGTGGGTAGAAGTTCATTGGATCAGACAAATGGAATGAAGGATGGACAGGGAAAGACAGTGGATGAAGCAGCATGACTCACACATGAACACATGACCAGTGAAACTCCACAGCATGTTCAACCACAAGGATGGGATTAAACTTGTAATGGTTTACACCCCATGTATGTATAATATGTCAAAATATGCAACTACTGGGGCTGGGGATAGAGCTCGGTGGGTAGGGTGCTTGCCTCCATGCACAAGGCCCTGGGTTCAATCCCCAGCACCACAAAACAAAACAAAACAAAAAAAACAAAAAAGCACCCTACTGTCATGTATGTCTAAAAACAACAAATTTTAAAAAAGAAAGAAAATGAGAAAGACTTTCAAGAGGACACACTTGAACATGAGGCTAGGGCACACTTGGGACAGCCACGCAGCATTTCCTCAGTGGATGGGGTGCTGGGCACATGGGGCCACCGGCATGGCCGAGACCTCACCCCAGGGCACTCACCCTTGGTGCAGTAGGTGACCTCTCCCGCGTAGTGGAGCAGCTGAAACTCCATCCAGCCAATCCTCTTCCGGCCTCTCGGCCCCGCCAGCTTGCGGCTACAGGACACAAGTAGACAGGACTGGGTGGAGAGCCCAGGAGAGAAGCCACCAGCAAGTTCTTTAGGAACTTGTTAGCACAGAAAGCTAACCACAAGCAGAGGCTTTGGGAGCATAATCTCTGTCAAAGATCAAGGTCTCTCTACAAATAGATGCTTCTTCCTCATAAGCCTCGAGGAATAAAAATCCCTAAGCGAGCCACAAAAACACATCTTAAAAATAACATTGCTGGCATGGTGGTGCCCACCCATGATCCCCGCGACTTGAGAGGCTGAGGCAGGAGGATGGCAAGTTGGAGGCCAGCCTCAGCAATTTAACAAAGTCCTGCCTCAAAATAAAAATAAAAGAGGACAGAGGGCATATCCAGTGTCTCTCTCTCTCACAAATAAAAATTTCTATTTTTGCCAGTGATAATGAAGAAACAGTTTCACTATCTTACATTTTTATGCTGTGCAGAGACAAAAACACTCAAGAAACATGTTTTAGATTCTGGCGATTTATAATTTTGGCAGCTTGTCCTTGAACTCTAACATAGTCGCAGCACAGGTATCTTCAGTGTGCACACCCGGGAGGTTTTGCACACTGACCAGCACCCAGATCAAGAAACAGAACACAGGGCTGGGGTTGTGGCTCAGTGGTAGAGCGCTCACCCAGCACCGGTAAGGCACTAGGTTCGATCCTCAGCACCACATAAAAAAAATAATAAATAAAAATAAAGTATTATGTTCACCTACAATTAAAAAATATTAAAAAAAAAAAAAAAAGAAAGAAAGAAACAGAACACTACGGGTCCTCGAGACCTCTCCCGAGCCCTTTCTGTCCCAGCCCGGCCTCTACCACACAGGTGAGCTTTACTCAGTCTCCCCGTTTAGAGACGTGAGACTCTGCAGTGCTCACTCTTCTGTTGCTTGCCTTGTCCCCGACTGCATGATCCCCCGATGACACTGCCTGTCAGTTTGGATATTCAGCTAAATGGCAACATATTTTTCCATTTGAGCCTGGACTGTAATTTATTTTCCATTCTGGTTTCATTTGCCCGTGTAATTTATCATCCTTACGTAGTCTACAAAGTTCTTAGAACGTGCTTTGGCCTGGGATGTAGCTCAGTAGTACGTTCTTAAATTCCATTCTTTGTCTCAAATTTCTACGTCAAATTTCTAAATTTTTTTTTTAGTACCAGGGATTGAACCCAGGGGTGCTGTACCACTGAGCCACATCCCCTTTTTATTTATTTTTTTTTATTTTGAGACAGGCTTCACTAAGTTGCTGAGGTTGGCCTTCAATGAGCAATCCTCCTGCCTCGGCCTCCCAGGTCTCTGGGATTACAGGCGTGTGCCACCGCTCCAGGCTAAAACTATTTTAATTGGCACAATCGTTACATGGATACATACAAATGCAAAATTTCCCTGGGTTGTACATTTCAGACCTCCATACATCACTCATGTATTTTCTATGGAAAGTTTGAAGAGACACTATTTCACACATGTGAAGATGCATGCCGAAAATGTAGCCACCCAAACCAGATGCAAAGTCTCAAAACACATTGCACTTGGGATTCACTTGTGTGATTTCTCCTAGCTAACGTGAGTCGGTCTATCCTGAGGACATTTTGGAGTATGGAGTACTGAGACCCTTGAGGCACACGGGTGGTTGCCTTATCTTCCCCCACGACCATCTGCCCAAGAAAGCACATACGTTTGGAAGTGCGCATGCTTGCCCACTTTCTCTTCCAGTTTCTCCAGGAAGCTCAGGTCGGTAGCAGGGCCAGGACGAATACACTCTTCATCCTTCAAAAGGAAAAGGAGGGCTGGGTGGGGGCTCAGTGGTAGAGCACTTGCCTAGCATGTGCGAGGCACTGGGATCGATTCTCAGCACCGCATAAAAATATATAAATACATAAAAAATATTTATAACTAAAAAAATATGTATATATATGAAAAAAGATGCCTGGATCCACAGCACCACAGTCTATCAACTTCCAGGCTCAACAGCTTTCACCAGCTGTGCAGAATGCTCCGTCGGGAGGCTGCCATCTGCCCCCTCCCCACCTGCCCAACTCAGGAGAACATTCTAGGAGGAAGGGGGTCACAGGGATGCCGCCTCTCAGATTTGGGACTGGATATTCTGTGATAAGTCAGCTCTTACACTGACCCATGGATTCCAGATCTTTGCAAGAGTCTATCACAGTTGTGATGGCCCCCTTACTTAAACACTTGACCTCATTTTTTCTCTCTTATTTTTTAGTTTCTTATGGGACTGAGGGCTAAGCCCAACTCAGGGCTGTTCTACCACTGAGCTATATCCCCAATCCTTTCTCTTTTGAGACATGGTCTAAGTTGCCGAGGCTGGCCTTGAACTTGCAATCCTCCTGCCTCAGCCTCCCAGGTAGCTGGGATTACAGGCGTGCACCACCGTGCCGGGCTCATTTTTTCTTAATCAGTCATTACTGACCGAGAACAACATTGGTGCAGACTCTGAACTAGAAGCAAAGCCTTTATGAAAACTGTAAAACCAGTCGAGTCTAACCTATCCCTTTTCTCAACCTGCGTCATTTCCTATATTTGGTCCTTAATGATGATACCACTTAATTGACCATCGTAAAAACAAATCGACCGGGCTGAGGCTATAGCTCAGTGGTAGAGCGCTTGCCTAGCATGCATGAGGCACTGGGTTCGATCCTCAGCACCACATATAAATAATAAATGAATAAAATAAAGATCTATCAACAACTAAAAAATATTTCAAAAAAATTAAAAAAAAAAAACAACAAATCGACCTTGTAGCTTTCATTAAAGCAAGAAAACCTGGGTTACAGGTTGATGAGACAGTTTATATGAAGCATATTTCTTTTTTGAGGGGTGGGTACCAGAGATTGAACTCAGGGGCACTCGACCACTGAGCCACATCGCCAGCCCTGTTTTGTGTTTTACGTAGAGACAGGGTCTCACTGAGTTGCTTAGTGCCTCGCTGTTGCTGAGGCTGCCTTTGAACTCGAGATGCTCCTGCCTCAGCCTCCCGAGCCACTGAGACTATAGGCATGTACCAGTGCACCTGGCCAGAAGCATATTTCTAAGAGTTCCTTACAGCTCCTCTCTGAGGAAAGTGCTGTTATTACTAAGTCCCATTCAGAGATGAAAAAATTGAAGCTCAGAGAGCTTACGACACCTGCCTGATGTCACATAGCAAATCTAGGTGGTACCCACGTTCATGGCAACTACACTCACCATCCATGAATGGCCCTGCTGTGCTTTAGAATGGTGGCTTCCCAGAGCAGCTGGTGGCTGTGTAGGGGTGTAGGGGCAGGAGGGCAAAGGGGACCAATTATTTTCATTAAAAGAAGCGAAAGTGGTGCTGATGGTCCCAAATGACAAGGCCAGGAGTGGTTTCTTGTGTGCCTTTAGAATGTGTTTTAAAATCATGTCTGAATTTGATTCAGTGTGGATCCACGGACATTGATGTTCCACAGCGCAAAGCACCATCATGGGCCCATTCCAAGGACCCTCAACTGAGGACCCGCTGGCATTCTTTGCAGAGCCTTCCTGTACGTTTCCTGCATTCCTGCTTTGTATTCAGCGAGAAAGCAGCTCCTCTCTCCATTGCCACTGCATTGTCTGATACTATAACAATATACCTGAGGCGTGGTGCTTTATAAAGAAAAGAGCTTTACTTAGCTCCCAGTTCTGGAGGTTCAAGGGCATGGTGTTGGCCTTTGCTCAGCTCTGGCAGCAGTGGATGGCATCACAATGGCAGGAGTGGATGCCAAGACAGTAAGGCCAAAGCGAGACCATCGAGGGGCCAGGCTCTCTATTTTAGAACAACTTCCTAGCAAGAACTAACCAGGGTCCATACAAGAACTTGAGCAATTCCTTCCAAGAGCTGCACTCTCAATGGCCTAATTATTTCCCACAAGGCTTCACCTCCTCAAGTGCCACCACCTCCCCACATCAGCATGCCCAGCACCAAGCGCCTGACACATGAGCCCTTGGGGTCTCACAGACCATCGCGCCCACCAAACGCCTGTCTAGATTGGGTCCTCGGTTCTACGTCTATGCAAGACAGACGTGCAGGCTTTTGTCCCAGAGGTCTTTCCTTACCACCTCCCGGTGGGCAAGAGCTTAGCACGAAAGCCCAACCCGCACCCTTCGGACCCTTGAGAAGCCTGCGGAAAGTTCCTCCATGTGGTACAAATGCCGGAACAGGATCAGAGTGGGCATTCATTTCTCACCAGGATGGATATGATCCCTTTGTGTCTCTCTTCCACCAAATCGCAGATGATCTTGTTGTTGAAATACTGAATGGGCTCCCACTAGAAAGGGGAGACAAAGGAGAAAGAATTCTCCAAAAGGGATTTAGAGGAGCAAAAAGCACCTGAGTCTGAAAACAATTTTGCAAAGGTTGATTTTTGAAATCTGATTTTTATATCCAAACTCCACCAGGGGATACTTTCTGAATATCAAAATAACTTCCCAGGCAATAAAGACGGGGAGGGCTGAAAAATGATCCTTAATCAGGAAAGTCTCCAATGAAATCATATTTCTCAAGGAAATGTTTTCAGCTGGATTAAGAAATCAAAGGAGGAGAAAATATCAAAACGGTTACCTCGATCCCTTCCATCTCATATTCTGCCTGTTCTGCTTTCAGAGTCCTCTCTATTAACAGTTGTTGGAGCTTCTCATTGCAGTAATTTATACAAAACTGTTCAAAACTGGAGATGCAATGGATGTAAATAACTGAAGTTATGCAAGTAGACCAGTTTTTAAAAAGTGTGCTTACTTATTTTTAAGGATGCTTTGTTGTTTTGGGTACCAGGGATTGAACTCAGGGGCACTCAATCACTGAGCCACATCCTCAGCCCTATTTTGTATTTTATTTAGAGACAGCATCTCTAAATAATAATGAGTTGCTTAGGGCTTCGCTGTTGCTGAGGCTGGCTTTGAACTCGCGATCCTCCTGCCTCAGCCTCCCCAGCGGCTGGGATGATAGGCATGTGTCACTATACCCAGCTGAGGATGCTTTTTTTAATAAAGAAAAAAATAACAAAGCCTTTATCAATAAAATAATTGACTAAATAAATCCTGAGAGTCAAGTTGAAATAGGGTTACATTTTTTCATGGTTATTTCACTTCCAGAACAGTCTGAGTTAGAGACTATGCAAACAGGAAGACCCTCTGGAACTGGGAAAATCTGTTCCAGTAACACTAAAGATGACTAAGCCTCAACTGAAACCAGAGAGGGGGGCAGAGGGCAGGCACATGGGAAGTGACGAAACTCACCCATTCTTGTCAAAGACTTCAAACCCATAGATATCCAGCAATCCAATCACAGTTTTTTTGGTGACATCCTAGTTAAAAAACACACACCATCAGTGGTTAGCACCACACTTTGGATGGTCTGAGTGCATTCCCCAGGGGTTCATGCATTGAAATTTAATCTCCACTGTGAGGTGTTAAGTGAGTAGACAGCCAATCCTAGCTTGGCAGTGGGACCACGGGGAGGTGATTAGCACTAGATGAGGTCCTCAGGATGGAGCCACCATGATTGAATCCTGGTGGCTTTGTAAGAAGAGAGACCAGAAGAGACTTAAGGGCACTGTCTCTGTCTCTCACCACGTGATGCTCCACATAGCCCTGGCATTCCACCAGAAAGCCACCCCCAGATGTGAGCCCTTGAACCTCCAGAACAGGAAGCTAAACAGAATTCTTTTCTTTATAAAGCTATCCAGCACCAGGCTTTTTGTTATAGTAACAGAAAATAAACAGAGTTAGGTTTTTCACTTTGTGATGCTCAAAGCCCTCTGGCTGTCCCCAAAGCTGGGCTCAGCTATAAAGCTCGTGCCTTCTCTTTCATCAACAAAGAGAAGAAGCTTCCTGCTGCAGCTTCCCCATCCGCCACCCAGGAAGTGACTCCTTCCCCTTCTGATTCCTTTGTTTCATTCCTCTTCAAGCTCTAAAGTCCACAGTCGAGAGAGAAAATAGAAAAGAAAGACCCAAAGACAGCCAAGGAGATGCCCTGTCAGGTGAGGGGATAGGTGGCAGGGGTATCACTTTACAGAGGACAAAGTGCTATCTGACAAGGGATATTTAATGATAACACTATACTTTGAATGTGCCCCTCCAAAGTCCATGTGTTGGAAACATAATCCCCCAAATTCATGCTGTGAGTATTTTGAAGTACTTAGGATTTGACGGCACTAGTGGCTTTATGAGAGAGAGACTGAGACAGAGACAGAGAGAGACACACATGTATGCGTGCACACATGCACACACAATTCAACTTACAAAGGAAATGTGGCCAGGGGCATAACTCAGTGGTTAGAGTGCTTGCCTAGAATGTGCAAGGTCCTGGGTTTGATTCCCCAGGACCACAAAAAAATAAAAAGGAAACCTGATCTAAACATAAGTTTGAAGCAGTAGTTGTATATCTTTTACATAGATTAAAATCTACTACTGTTAAAAACCTGCTATGGTGGTGCACGCCTGTAATTCCAGCTACTCAGGAGGCTGAGGCAGGAGGATGGCAAATCTGAGGCCAGCCTCAGCAACTTAGGGAGAGCCTGTCTCTAAAAAATAAGGAAAAAAAAAAAAAATGCAGACATAGCTCAGTGGTAAAGTGCCCAGGTTCCATCCCCAGTACTGAAAAAAAATTAAATACATATGTGGTATGCGTGTAATATGCACGAGGTTGTTTCCTTATACACCCAAAATCATCTGGCACCTGACATGTGCTGTGCACCTCACTCTGTGGGACACACTGTGCGTTCCTGTGCACCTACTGTGCGCCCGACAGGGGCAATGTGGAAAGACAGCAGCCTGGCCTCGAGGAACTCGCAGGCCATTCTTACACCTTCTGTAACCCCAAGGATTAGGGCTGAGCCATGTTAGGGCAAGTCGCCTAAGGCATGTGACCGACCTTGTTAACCAGGGAGGAGTTGATCTTGTTGACCAGCCACGTAAATGTCCGTCCATAAACAGCCTTGGCCATGGCATCTCTGGCGTAGACAGAGAGTTCTGGCGTCAGCGGGCAGATCACCTGAAAAAAATAACAGGGGACATCGTCACCAATGGAAGAAACACCCCTGCGTTTCCAAACCAGCTTCTAATGAGGACTAAGAGACGCATAGGTGCTGGGGAGGGGGACGCAAGGCCCAATTGCTCTTGGTTACACAGTGGCCATTTCCTGGGCAGTCACTGTGAGCCAGACACCATGCTGGGCAGCTAAGGCATGACCACCAATAAGACTCCCTGCCCTGGCCTTGTGGGCTCCCAATGCTGCTGGGGCAGGGGTGGGGAGGGCTGGCGGGACAGAGGCACGCTGGGGGTCGAGAGAGGCCAGTGCCAGAAGAAGGTACATGCGGTGCTTGGAGGTGGAGGTGAGATGGTCAGGGAAGCTTCCTGGACACAGGGGTCCAGTGACCCCGGAGGCCTGCAAGAGGAAGCACGAGCAGCAGCAGAAAGAACAGCATGTGCAAAGACCCTGTGGCAGGGAGGATGGAGGGGTGCACCTGTACCCTGAGCCATCTGTACCTCCTCCGTTTTGGCTTCGATCTTTCTGTGGGTAAGAGCTTCCAGAAGAACCGAAGGGTAGACCCCCAGCAGCTGAATGAAAGGAATCCAACGTGGAATTCAGTGACTTGATTTTCCTCACTCAGAGACAGTCCACTGTGTGTCCTGGCCCCGGGTCCTCTGCCATGCCCCCTCATTGTGGTTTAGGGTAAAACAGACAGATCGGGTCTGTCTGTGCTCTGAACCTTAACCAGCACCAGCAGGAAGGTCGTGGGGCCGTCAGGTGATGGCCATTTGGACCTGACTGTGAGCATCCACCTGCCTGGCACCCCCCCAACCCCTTCAAAGTCCTGGGTCCCCCTCCATCCTTTTGGAAAGAAGAACGTCACCTTGGCGATCCACTTGATCTCATGAGTGTCTGGGACGATGGCACAGCCTTGGTCATCTTCCTCAAAACAGATGTTCCCCAGGTGCAGGACACTGGCGATGATTCCAAAGAGATTCTAGGAACACGAGAAGTGGCGGGGGGCAGAGGCCAGCGGACAGCAGAGAAGACAGCGGCCACCCCACTGATCAATGGTCAGCAGAGATGCTCGAAAGAAAACAGCCTCCTCCCGACTCCAGCCCCAGCCCTTGCCTCCCAGAAACAGCCCTCGATTCACTTCTGCGCTGGAGAGGAGAGGACCTGAGCAGAGGGCAGGGACACACGACCCTCAGTCCCCAGCGCAGGGGATCTTTATTTTCCTATTCCAGAAATATATTTATAAATGTGTGTATTTACACACATTTATGTTTCATAAAATCAACCACTTTTGTAAAATATTTTCTAAAACTATTTTAGAAAACAAACCCTACCTGTCGACCCTTTCATGTCAAATGCCATGGTCTCAGTTAATTTTTTGTTAAACCTACCATTCTCAACCTTGAAAGATTACCACCAAAAGGAAAAAAAGGAAAGAATAAAATGGTTATCAAGCCTATCATTTGTTTCCATTTGTTCCAAAATAGAAATGCAAATAAATGAAATCCTATAATCCTATGGGGTCTAAATGATGGAGACTAGACTTAATTTGGGGGAAGAAGCACCTCAGTTCGTCCTTCCACGCAACTTTGGGAACACTTTGACGCTGTCACAAAAAATAATTCCAGACATCCAGTTAACATTTGAATTTCAAATAAGCAATGTGGTTTTGTCCACATGCAATATTTGGGACATAATTGTACTAAGAACAAAACTTCATTGTTTATGTAAAGTGCATGTGTTTCGGGGCTGGGATTGTAGCTCAGCGGTAGAGCGCTTGCCTCGCATGCGTGAAGCCCTGGGTTCGATCCTCAGCACCATGTACAAAGCAATAAAATAAAGACATTGTGTCCATCTACAACTAAAAAAAAAAAATTAAAAAAAAAAAAAAAAAAAAAAAAGTGCATGTGTTTCTGGGTGTCCTTGTCATTTGCTGAGTGTGGCAATCCTGGATATAACCTCAACCTTTCAGGCTTATTCCTCAATCCCAGGAGAGAGCACCAGGCCCTTACCTCGAGGTCGGCTTCAGTAAAATCGATGACAGAAAATGCGTTGGAAACAGTTTTCCAGTCGTTCTTGTCATTAAGAGATGACTCTTTGGCACAATGACCCTGGGACAAAATTGAGTCATGTAATGGTATCTTAAGGACAGTGAAGTGCACACACACCTATTCCTAAACCAAAACAATTTTCCCTCCAAACATGCAACAGATAGTTCTATAATGCATGGAATTGTTTAAGCACATAGGCTTTACTGCTCCAGCATATGATAATTTGCTGACTGGTTTTTTTTTTCAAATTTATTTGGAATTTTATTTTAAATCTCAAGTTCCAAGGCCAGGTGCAGGAGCCCACACACCTGCAATCCCAGTGATTTGGGAAGCTGAGTCAGGAGGATCACAAGTTTGAGACCATGAGCAACATAGTGAGACCCTAGCTCAAAATAAAAATAAAAATAAAAAAGGGCTGAGGATGTGGCTCGGTGGTAAAGCTCCCCTGGGTTCAATCCCCAGTACAATCCACCAATCAATCAGTCTCAGTTCTGAGAAAACTTGCAAAGTTACATAGCAGTGGAATATCTTTTCTATGTGTTTCTAAACCTAGTTTTCCCTGTTGTTTTTGCTAAACAAATGGAAGCTATTTGTCTCAATAAATATGTGCTGAAATTTGCAGGGAAATTATATTGCTTAAATGTATAATCAATCTTGACTCACTTAGAAATTTCCAGAAACCCTCACTTCTTGTCTCCCAAGATTAGATGGAAGGAAATCCTCACTCAAGGAAATTACAGTTTGGCTTTTAAAGAAACGCAGATTAGCCAGGTGCAGTGGTACACGCCTGTAATCCCAGCAGCTCAGGAGGCTGAGGCAGGAGGATCACAAGTTCAAAGCCAGCCTCAGGAAAAGTGAGGCCCTAAGCAACTCAGTGAGATCCTGTCTCTAAATAAAATGCAAAATAGGGCTGGGGATGTGGCTCAGTGCTTGAGTGCCCCTGAGTTCAATCCCTGATACCAAAAGAAAAAAAAAAACAAACAAACAGATTATATGGATATTTCCATATAATGGAATCTCACTAGCAAAGATGTAAAGAAACTTTCCTCACTAACCCTGGGAGTTGTCTTTTAAATAAACAACAGATTACCAACATCACAATTTTAAGAGAAAACATTCTAGACAAGTGCTTTTCATTATTTTGCTTTCATGCTATGAGGTGTTCCCAGGTTCCTGATTGTCTGAAGATTCATTATTGGAAAAGATTTCTTTGCTGTGTGGTGTGAAGACATCATGCTATGAAAATCTTCACCCGCAAATCAATCAGTCACAAATATAGTCAGCCCTCCATATCCACACGCTCCTCATCCAGAGTCAACCAGCCACGGACCAGAAATAATGGGGAAAAAACCAGTCCTGGATAGGTGCCAATTTTTTTTTCTTGTCATTATTCCCCAAACAATACAGAATTTCAATGGTATACATAGCATTTACATTGTATTGGGTGTTATGAGTAACCTAGAGATTATTTGAAATGTATGGAAGGATATGCTATATGTAGGCTATATGCAAATATTTTGACATTTTATAGAAAGACTTGAGTGTCTTTGGCTTTTGTTATCCAAGGAGTCCTGGAATTGGCCCCTGTGGATACAGAGGGACAACGGTGTTCCTTCTCCCTAAGGGCAAGGACTGTGCAAGTCAGTTCCTCTCTGGACACCTGTGGGTTTGGAATCAGAGAAAATATATTGCAAAGGAAAGCCAGACATTGTGCCAAAGTTATAGGACATCATGATATTGATAAGAATAATAGCAAATCCCTAGAACCATTGCCAAAACCATTGGGGCATCAGGATCTGGTAGAAGTAATATAGCCAGGAAAAAAAAAAAAACCCTATAAGAATAAATAATATATTCTAAACAGGGATGATTTGATTATTGAAGGGCTAGAGAAGTCCTTGGGGAAATGATTGGTGCCCACAAATATTTGTATAAATCAATCTGCTCTGACTGTGTTTGGAAAATCCAAGCATCAAGAAGCCATATGACTATCAGAAAAACTAGGCCCTTAAAAAGAAAAAGTTGATGTGTCCTTTGTTCTAAGAATTAGTTCAAGGTTTATGACATATAAATTGAGCTTGTGGGATTCTTTTATCTTTGTTAGCTCCATTTTTCAAGGAAAATTTTGGCCAAGACTTCTTGTCTCCCAAGATTTCTATGCAATACTGGTCTTCATTTCACCGAGATTCACATTATTAGGTTTTGTTGTCTTGCAAATGATGCTCCAACCTGCACTCTGCAAAGTGACCTCAGTTCAGAGCCAAGAAGGGAACAATAAAAAAAATCTTGGGACTGGGCGCAGTGGGGCATGCTCATCATCCCAGGGACTTGGGAGGCTGAGGCAGGAGGATCGCCAGTTCAAAGCCAGACTCAGCAACTTAGTGAGGCCCTAAGCAACTCAGCGAGATCCTGGCTCTAAATAAAAAATTTAAAAAAGGCTGGAGATGTGGCTTGAAAGTTAAGCACTCTGAGTTTAATTCTTGGTACCTAAAAAAAAAAAAAAATTCTTGGTGCAAAAAAACTGATGCTAGCAACATCAAACACTTATCTCTCTAACCTGGGCATTCTAGAATGCTAGCACAGCCTCCAGAAAAATCAATGTTGCAAAATTAAGTTCTGAATTTACTGGGATTGCTTATAGAAATGGCCTATACTATTTCTGTAAGGTAGTGTGTTCACTTTGCAGCTAAGAGTCCTCAAAGATGGAAGCCAGAGCCAGTTGTGGTGGCGCACGCCTGTCATCCCAGCACTTTGGGAGGCTGAGGCAGGAGGATCGTGAGTTCAAAGCCAGCCTCAGCAATGGCGAGGTGCTAAGCAACTCAATGAGACCCTGTCTCTAAATAAAACACAAAATAGGGCTGAAGATGTGGCTCAGTGGTCAAGTGCCCCTGAGTTCAATCCCTGGTACCAAAAAAAAAAAAAAAAGATGGAAGCCAGGAAGGCAGGGAAAGGTCTCCTCATAAGTAACTTAAAAGCAGAACGAAGCAGCATAGATTGTGGACACAGACGGACAGTGAATTTTCATTACCTCTAGACCAGCAGTTCTCACCTTGGCTGTGCATTAAATTAACAGGGGACTTCACTGTTGTCCTTTTTTTTTAATTTGTAGTGCTGGGGATCAAACCTAGGGCCTCACATATGTATGCTCTACCATGAGCTACATTCCCATCCTGGGGGAACATTTTAAACAACCCTGTTGCCCAGGCCTCACCCCAGATCCACTAAATGCAGATTTCGGGAGGGTAGAATTCAGGCCTTTGTTTTTCACTGAGTGATTTTTGCAGCGCTGGGGACTGATCCCAGGGCCTGGTGCATGTAGGCAAGTGCTCAACAACTGAGCTACCCCACCAGCCTAGGCCTCTGTGTTTTTAAAAGGTTTCTCAAATGATTCTAATTTCAACAAGGGTTGAGAACACTTGCCCAGACACTGGGTTGCTTTACCCAGATGATCTAGCTGTCAGGCACAAAAGGAGCTGGGTTAGTTTACTTGTGATAAATGTCAAGAAATCAACCAGCAGCTACATCCAGAAGGGTGAGAGAAAGCCCTTGAGAATCCTATAGATCCAAAGCCCTTGAGAATCCCTACAAACACCCCAGGGTCTCCTCTTCCAAAAGGTCCCCAAAGGCAGGTGCTGGACCATCCAACCTGTGAGAGGTACTTATACAGCTGGGGGTCTCGCTCGAGTCCCAGGTAAGCCAAGCGCTCTTCTTCTCCACCCGCTAGCAGCTGGTAGAAGATGTGGAAATTCCTCTCACCCTGGTTTTGATAGACGACTCGAGACTTTTCAATCAAGTAACTGATGATATGCCCACCTACGGGAATGCCCTTCAAAACAGAATAAAAATGGAGCTATGACAACATCAAGTCACTGGTATCTTCTGGTGAACAGATGTTTTTATTTTTTATTTTTATTTTTTAAATATTTTGTTTTAGTTGTAGATGAACACAATATCTTTATTTATGTGGTGCTGAGGATCGAACCCAGTGCCTCACGCATGCGAGGCAAGCGCTCAACCGCTGAGCCATAGCCCCAGCCCTGAACAGATGTTTTTAAAGTGAATATAATCCAGTCAATCCGTCATCTATGATTGTTTCTTGGGTTTTACGTTGAAAGATTTTTGCCTACTCTAAGGTCATGAATACATTTCTATGTTTTTCTCTAGAAGCATGATTGTTTTACTGTTCATGTTTAGGACCCGAATGCGTCACTACTTGATTTGGATATGTATAGAGTGAGGTAGGGTTAAAAGGTCTTTTTTTTTTATATTGATATCCAAGTTGATCAGCATCATTTATTGGAAAGGTGATCCAATCTCCACTGAATCAAAATGATGCTTTTGTCACAAGTATATGTGTGTGGGGATCTTTCTGGACTCTGTTCTGATCCACCAGCCTCTATATCTTCATATCTTAATTATCCACACTGTCATTATTTTTTTAAATAACATATCCAATAAAGCCTCTTTTCCCAGACCACATATAGAACTCTTGCTAATTAATAAGAGCAACCAACCCAAATAAAAATGAGCTAAGGACTTGAACAAGCTGGGTGCAGTTGTGCACGTCAGTGATTCCAGTGGCTTGGGAGGCTGAGGCAGGAGGATCATGAGTTCAAAGCCAGCTTTAGCAACAGCGAGGCACTAAGCAACTCATTGAGACCCTGTCTCTACATAAAACATAAAATAGGGCTGGGGATGTGGTTGTGTCCTTTCCACTATAGGGTATATGCATTGGACTTTTGTGAATTTAAAAATATGTATAGTTATTAAGTGTCTTTCAAAGTCTACGCATGCTCCAGACAGGACCACATACCACCCTCCAGGAGAAGGCCAGCCCTTGTGTTTCTATGGCTGAACTGCACCCTCCGAGAGCTGCTGTCCTTGAGAAGTTCGTCCACCCCTGTGCAACAGCCCCAGTTCAACTCTGGCTGCAGTACAAGCACACTCATTCTGGATATGCATTTATGTACCATCAATGACAACATTTGCAAACCAACAGAGATGAATAGTAGCCAAAGAAACTGTGCGACTGGCAAAGTCTGAAATATTTCCTCTCTGGCCCCGAGAAAGTCCGCCGACCCACCCTCCTACAGGCGCGCCTGCATTGTGTTTGCTTACTTTTGTTTTCCAGCTTTATTTATTTATTTTTTAAATGGCATCACACGGACACCCGGGATGTTACCAAGACCCAGCCGTGTTATTTGAAGCTGTGGTTCATTTGCCATCACTGTGTTATGACCCTCTTTGTGTGAAGATTCCACAATTTAACTAGCAATCCTCCTGTTGATAGACATCAAGTCCTCTCAAACCAGGGCTTCTGCACATGGGTGACAAGGACACATCTTTCAAGAGACAAAATGACAGACTGGAGAACGGCAGCTCTCCAAGAGCGCAGGTCAGCCGTGCAGACAGACAGGTGAGCACTGTTCCTAGATTCGTCCACTGCTCGAGCCACTTCCCACCTCAAGGTACCTTGGGCTGGGTTCTCTTACTGGCAGAATAAGAGGTGCCCACAAACCCGTCACAGGAACCCCGGCGTACCTGAAAGTCAAACTGTATGTCCATGTATTTTCCAAATCGGCTGGAGTTGTCATTCCGGAGTGTTCTGGCATTTCCAAAAGCCTTAGGATACAAAGTGTCATGCACCGTCATTGAAACCCATCATGCTTGTCAAATTCCTGACCTCAAATAACAAGTTTATTATGAAAACAGAGGGAGGGAGGGAGCAGGGAGGAAAGTCACAGTCTCCTACGAAGGAGCTGCTGCCCACAGAAGATTTCATGCCAGGGAATGGCAGGGGAAAGGTCTCTCTAGAACCCATCTAGGGATATATTAGAAATGGCCTAAGGAAAGATGCACAGGCCCTGGTTGTTCTGGAAGGTTCAGTTGACATCCCCCAACACAAGACCCCTTCTCATAACAAAATTGTTCAGCTCAAAGGGTCTACTGGGAAATTCCTGTAACCAGAAACGTCTTTTACAGAGGGGCATCAAAAAATACAGGGGAGATGGTCGTGCTCAAGATCATCCAGCAAATTGAGGAAATGGAATCAGGAACGATAGCTATAATAAGAAACATATTAGCCAGGCACAGTAGTGCACGCCTGTCATTCCAGCAGCTCGGGAGGCTAAGGCAGGAGGATCGCAAGTTCAAAGCCAGCCTCAGCAAAAGACCTTGTCTCTATATAAAATAGGGCTGGGGGTGTGATTCAGTGGTCGAGTGCCCCTGAGTTCAATCCCCGGTATCAAAAAAAATTAAAATTAAAAAAAAAAAACATTAATAAGAATGTACCATTGCAGTGCTAACTCTGCTGTGAGTTTTTTGTACTTCGTCTTCTGTAATCTTCAAACACTCTTCAGAGGCAGGTTCTATGACCAGAACCATCCTGCAGATGGGTGACAGGCCCTGGGATCCCTGCTAAAGCTTGCTGGTGACTGTCCATGCTGGATTAGCATCCCAGCTTGCCAGAGGGTGAGACCCCTTTGGCAACAGTGACCTGCCCGCTTTGACTGTCCTGCCTAGGCAGAGGCTTCTTACCGAGCGACCTCCCTGGAGTCCCCTGTGTGGTCCTCAGAGATCACTGACCTCCAGCACTGGATTGGAGAGCAGCAGCCTGTCGCGGGCTATTTGTAGCGACTCCGTCATTGGGCAGGTCACTGCAAAATACTGCAGGATCTTCTTGGAGGCCTCCGTTTTCCCTGCCCCGCTCTCTCCAGAAATGAGGATGAAGTGGTTGTTTAGCTCGGAGCACATCATGCGGTAAGCGTTGTCCGCTATGGCGTAGCTGGAGAAGGAGAGGCAGAGACAGGTTGGTTTTGATGCTGTTTCCCTGGGCACTGACATCCACCAGAGCAGGAAGACAAAGGCCCCTGCCTCCAAGAAGCCACATCCAGACTGTGGGTACAAGGACACTGTCCTGAGATTGTTATCAGACCCCTGTCACAACCCATTAACTGATCAAACTCAAAGAGTGCTAGATACTAAAACTCACAATGAAAGGGTTAAAGTGAAGAATCTGAGCAGTGATAGAAAGGTGTTTCCAAATTTACTAAATATATTTATTTGGTGATGGGATGGAACCCAGGGCTCCATGCATGCTAGCCTCTACCATTGAACTACAACCCTGGCCCCACCAATTTATTATTTTTTTAAAACCACCTACAGTTTGTATAAGAAGAAGCCAGGTACTAAGTGACGTCCCCAAGAGACATTCGATTAACTGTAGGTGGAAATAGGGTCTTTTCTGAATATTCAATAATTCAATAAATAGAGTAAGTTCTCTTTCTCTCAAAGCCTAAAGTAGTAAGAATGTAGAGATAGGAGACTGGAGAGATTTAAAAACTTCTGCAACAACTTTAGGACAAGAGGTAGAGGTATCATAAAGCTTTTATCTCCAAAATCAGAACACAGATTGTGAAGGTCTCCCAAGAGCTGGTTACCTCAGAACACCAGTGTGGAGGAGAAAGGTTAGTAAGTATCCCAGGAAGTGGTATAATGGAGTTACCAAGACAAAGGAGGAGAGAACCTAAGTATTAGCCCGGAAGTCAACCAGAGAGAGAGAGAGAGAAGTTCAGTAAAGCCTGCACTGTATAGAAAACAGGCAGGAAATGGCTCATCTTTGGATTAGGGCAGCCTGGTTAGGTTCCTCCCAACGGGGCATCCTTGGCCACCATGATGCTCAGGCACCAGGAGATGGCACTGTAAGCAACCCATGCCCAGAGAAGACGCCTCTCTGGCCACACTTGGGTTTCTCAACCGGTACACAGAGATTCCACCTCTTGTCTGTTTAAGGTGAGATTCCAAAGTGGCCTGCTGACATTTCCAACTGCTTTGACTTATTTCATAAGTGAAATGAATCTGCTTCAACATGTTAAGGAACATGGAAGAAGAAGGAAGAACCTTGTGAACCAGCACCAAGGATTTAGATGCAGGATGGACAGATGGACGGATGGATAGAAGGATAGACGGTGGGATGGAAAAAAAAAAGAATGGGGAAAATAGGAAAATACTCCTAGTGCGGACCCTGCGGCTGTTACTTACATATGTGGTGGCAGCTCAAAGAAATTGACCCCTTGGTAAAGTTCCATCTGGCTCACAGTGTAGATTCCCAGCTCCTGGTATGGATTCACAGACACCAGGAGCGTCCCGATATATGTCTAGAGGAACAGACCACAGTACAAGTGAGAAATTCCAAGCACAAAAGACGGTCACACATTATGCTCCCTGTGTTTGCTCAGTGCTAGGGATCGGTCACAGCAGATAAGACTGATAGGGTCTCTGCTGCCAGGGAGCTTAGCTGGGGAGCAGAGAGCCAAGGGAGGGAGGGGAGGAAGTGAGGGGGAGAGAGAGGGAAGTGTCGAGAAGGTGGCTGGAGGGTAGGAAGTGAGGGCGTGGACGGGTCAGGAGGGCCACATTAGCTAGTGGGCTGAGGGAAGCCTTCTCAAAGGAGGTGAAAACTTGAAGGATGAAGAGCCAGAGGGCGTTTCAGGCTAAAGGGCATGCGGCAGGCTGCCCACCCAGGAGCCAGTGGGCTGACAAAGGAGGGAGGAGGAGAATGGGAAGAGAGGACATCAAAGGTGGAGCTGGTGCCGTCACACAGGCCCTGCAGGCTGCCATGAGGAGGGGGTTGTATTAAATGCAATGGATGGTGGAGACGGTACCCGTCCTCCACTTGAAGGAGACACCTGCCCTAAACTGCCACGTGAATGGGCAGCTTTATGAGGAGCACCAGAGTCGGACTTCACAGTCCTCCCTGCTATGCAGGGTGACAGCCTTCTGATAGGGGGCAACGTGCTCCCCCAACGGGCTGGCTTCTCTAGGCGTCAATGCCAGACTCAATCCCAATTTTCAAGTACTTATATTTTCAAGGTAGCCACTATCCTAAGACTTCTTGGAATATAATTATCAATAGACAAAAAAAAATGCTCTAAGATCTTTTACAGAAAAGATGAATATTTGGGCTGCTTTGAAAATGCATCTGGTATTTTTAGACACTGAGCTGTTTGCTTTCAACACTGGAAGTACTAAAGCTTCAGGTAAAACTTGGCTACAAGAGTTCCAACTGATATTTCGAATCTCAGGGCAAACTCAGAACCCAACCAAGGAGGATTTTGACTATAATTCTGCATCACTTCAATCTGGAGAAACCTGGGCTCAGGGGTGGAAGATTCTTCCTGGAATCTACCCGTTTGAATTGGAAACTTTTAGCTTGGTCATAAATATTCTATTATCCCATTTGTGCTTCATACGATGTTATTTCTCCTTTGCTTATATAGAAAAATAGCTTGAGCCGGGCGTGGTGGCGCGCACCTGTCATCCCAGCGGCTTGGGAGGCTGAGGCAGGAGGATTGCGAGTTCAAAGCCAGCTTCAGCAAGGGCGAGGCACTAAGCAACTCAGTGAGACCCTGTCTCTAAGTAAAATACAAAAATGGGCTGGGGATGTGGCTCAGTGGCCAATGTCCCTGAGTTCAATCCCCAGTATTCTCCCCCCCCCAAAAAAAGAAAATTAGCTTGATTTGTTTTTCCTCTTGTACAATTAAAGGTTCTAATTCTGAAAATCAGAAGCTATGGAATATATCCTCTAAAGAACATCTTGTTTATTCCTTCTGAAAATCTTGGTTTCAACAGCACAAGTTCCATTACAACTAGCTATAAGAAATTATTTTTAAATTTCTTCTGATCATATAATTGACTCTTAACAAAAGCTAATAAAATCTCAAAAAAATTAATAACACACCATGACACACAGAGAGACACTATAAAATTTACCGAAGGGGAATTTATCGGAAATGCCAATCAAACTGGGGATGTGGTCATAAATGGGGAATGTAATAAAAACTGGCCACTACTAGTTGCAACAAGATCAATCTGAGACAGATGCTGGTACAAGTGTCACAGTGTTGATCTTTGAAGATTTACAGGATGTGGTGGGACATCTCATCTCCCCCACCTTTTTTGGTACCAAGCATTGAACCCAGGGACACTTAACCAATGAGCCGCATCCGTAGCCCTTTTTTTTTTTTTGTATTTTATTTAGATATAGGGTCTCACTAATTTGCTTAGGGTCTCACTAAGTTACTGAGGCTGGCTTGGAACTCATGATCCTCCCTCCTCAACCTCCCGAGCCACTAGGATTACAGGTGTGTGTCACTGTGCCTGACTTATTTCTCCTTTCTTTCAACAGATTCCTTTGAGGAACCCTCTCCCCCAGCTCTCATATGGCCAGAGGACTCTGATCCTACCTACCTGTCACATCCAGGGTTGGGTCTAGTAACCCAGCCTGGCTAGTCTGAATGGTCCTCATTCCTAGTCAGGGGGATTGGTCTAGATAAGTGACTTGAGATGAGCCCATCAGAACCAGCGTCATCAGCTCTGGGACATTTGCTAAACCCGTCTCCTGGAAGATGCTCTCCCTTCTCAGGAGCAACACTGAGCTGATAGAATGTCATCCTGGAGCTGGCACCCATCTTGCCACAAAGCAAAGAGGTGGCCCAAGAAAGAATCAAGTCCAAAAGAAAGCAGAGCAGAGAGATGGAGAAAGAATCCTCAGGACATCATCTGAAATCCTAGATGCATTCCTGGTCCCTAAAGCTATGTATGTCGATTCCATTGTGCAACCTTGGCCAGAGTGAATTGAGTCTCTGTCACTGGCCACCCCTAAGCCTGAGCATAAAGGGTCAAAGTGCCTCTGGCAGTAGACCCTCAATACTTTTTTTTTTGGCACTGGAGATTGAACTCAGGGGCACTCGACCACTGAGCCACATCCCCAGCCCTGTTTTGTGTTTTATGTAGAGACAGGGTCTCACTGAGTTGCTCAGCGCCTTGCCGTTGCTGAGGCTGGCTTTGAACTCGCGATTCTCCTGTCTCAGCCTCCCTAAGTGCTGGGATTACAGGCTTGAGCCACCGTGCCCGGCTCACACCTCCTCTTGATGGCTAATTAATAAAGTGATATCATTCTCTGTCACCAAGGCTGTGAAGGCAGGGAGAGAGCGAACAATTTAGGGACACAGCTGAGGAACAGGTTAGTTACGTAGATGAGGTTCTCGTTGAAGCGTCTGCGAAGATTGTCCACGAAGGCAGATTCGCTGGTGTGGGCGTCCAGCAGCACAAAATCCTGCACACCGACCTTGTCACGGGCCGTCAATGTCCCCTCCATGTGTAGACGGATGTGCGTCCTCCTCACTTCTTTCTACAGGAAACAGAACATTCCTGAGCTGTTCATCTGTTCAGAAATTTTTATTCCACATCTTGTGAGTGGCAAGAACCATGATAAGCCCTGGGAGAGTACAGAGCCAAGATTTCAATGCAGCTAAGAAGTTCCTATGGAATATTTTTTGTTTTGGTACCGGGGATTGAACTCAGGGGTACTGACCACTGAGCCACATCCCCAGCTATGGAGTATTTTTAGTAGTACTTTCACAGTACCTTTTTTCTCTGTTTAGATTCACACCAGCCGCTGTGGTACCATCACCTATAGTGTTCCGAACACTAGCCTGCTTTTGGGGTGTGGAGCCTGAAGTAAAAGCCTATATCACAGGGTCCAGGTGCCATCTAGGTCCATGACATTCGCACAATGACGGAACCTGCTAATGATGCATTTCTCAACATTTCCCTATCGTTAAGTGATGCACAAGTGCGTGCTGGCATGTGTGTGTGACAATAGCAATGGCAGCTTCCTGACACTGTAAGGTGCTATGCTAAAGGCGTGGCAAGCACTATCTCATGCAATCCTCATTCTGACCGTGGGAGCTACTATTCTCACGCCTCCGTACAGATGAGGAAACTGAGGCATGGGAATATTTTGAACCATGTGCAAGATCTGCTGAAAGGCAGGGCCAGCATGTGAACCCAGACATCCTGATCCAGAGCTCGCTTTCCAGGGCCACCGTGTACTCAACATGTTCATTGTCTAAGCTCACTGTGAACCTCCTAGAGGAGAGATGGGCCGGATAGGGCATTTCTTGTCTGGACAGATTCTTCAAGAAAGGACAAACTTGGAATATCCTTCTGCAAGGCTGGGCTCCAGACCTCACTGGAGAGGACGCGTTGCTGAGACTCTCACTGGCCCACCGTCACCTGGCAAAGAACAACCTTCCGGGGCCCAGGTGAGCAGAGTGTGCTGGAGGACTCTGAGGGGCGGGAGGTGTGGAAAGCCACCGAAATCAACCCCCAGGCCTCCGGCAAGCTGAGGGTGAAGGGCCATTGCACCGGGAGTGGCCAGCTGCAGGTGCTATGTATATATACTCGTCATATAGTATATAGGACTGTGGCAACGTGGTCCCCAGGCCTTGAGCTAGGGCTGGGAGGTCACCAGGGGATTGTGTGCTCTGGGCACGTAGACATGTCCCACCCACACCTGCAACAGCCAAGGCCAATCAGGAAGAGCCATGACAACGTCCCTCGTGCGCCCTCTAGTGGCAAAATTAACATCACGTTATTGCAAGGCAGACGCTAAAGGGAGGCTTTGGACCCCAGAGGCAAAACATTAACAACCACACAGACCGGCAGAGCTCCTAGATCACTAACACAACCTTGAAAACAAACACAAATCCAGTAGATCCTCACTTTTTAGCTTTAAGTAAGCAACACTGTCAATCATTTTTTGACATAAGTGCTAAATAATTTAGTGCAGAAATGGAAATTCTTTTCAATCAATGGTTCAGGTACTGTTGGATACTCAAACAAACAAAAAATTTGCATTCAGTCCCTACCTGACTCTATGTGTATATACATATATAAGATAAATATGTTTGTAAATGTGCGAAGGACCTTAGCTACTGTAAATGTAAACTCTACAAAACCACTAGAGGAAAACAAGAGGAATATCTTTGCAACCAGAAAAAGTGTTTTTAGGACACAGGAAGAAATAAAAATTAAAGTAAGTAGACTTTAGCAAATATAAAACTTCTCATCAGAAAGACACTCTTAAGAAAATTAAAAGGCAAGCCAACAACTGGTAGAAGATATTCATAGATAAATAGCTACAAAGCATTTGTATCTAATAAAAGATAGCTACAGCTCAATAATAAAAAGACTATGCCAATAAAAATTGGGAAAAAGGGAATGGACAATTCATAAGGAGAGATAAATGATCAACAAGCACATAGAAAAGTATCCAACATCAGTAATCATCAGGAAAGTGCAGATTGAAACCACAAGAGATACCACCACAACAGTTAAAATTAAAAAGATGTACACCACCAGGCCAGGTGTGGTGACACATGCTTGTAATCCCAGACACCTGGGAGACTGAGGCAGGAAGATCCGCGCACTTGCGCGTCCCTGTTATTTCTCTTCTGCAAAGTTCAAAGCCAGCCTCAGCAATGTAGTGAGGCCTTAAGCAACTTAGTAAGATCTGTCTCAAAATAAAACGTAAAAAGGGCTGGGGATGTAGCTCAGTGGTTAAGTGCCCCTGGGTTCAATCCCCAGGGAGCCTCCCCCACCACAAAAAAAATACATACAACACCAAATGTCAGTGAGGATGCAGAGCTGACTGAACTCCACATGGATCGCTGGTAGCAATGGAGAAAGCATACAACCCCTTTAGAAAAAGGTCTGGCAGTTTCTAATGAAGTTAACCCAGACCTCTCTCCTTTGATCCTGCCATTTCTTTTCCAAGTATTTACACAAGAGAAATGTAAGCATATGCCCACAAAGAGACTTGAGCGTGAAGTTCAACCCATGCTCAACTTGGTTTATAATGGCCCCAAACTGGAAACAATCCAAAGACCCATCAACCAGAGAATGGAGGAGGAACATCTGTATAAAAGAAGTTCTGCCGCAGAAGAGAAATAACAGGGACGTGCAAGTGCGCGGATGACTGTCCCAGACATCGTGCGGGCTGAAAGGACCAGACACAAAGGCGCGCACACCGTGTGATTCCATTGGTGTGACATTCTAGGACAAGCAAAGCTAATCTACAGTGCACACACACACAAAAAATCACAACAATCGTCGCCTGGTTGGGGGGTTGTCAGGCAGAGGACGTTTTTGGAGCGATGGAAACGTTCTGTGGGTGGATAAGGCGGTTTGTCAAGATCCACTGGGACAGCTT
This sequence comes from Geosciurus inauris, assembly GCA_004024805.1. Taxonomy (NCBI): domain Eukaryota; kingdom Metazoa; phylum Chordata; class Mammalia; order Rodentia; family Sciuridae; genus Geosciurus; species Geosciurus inauris. Next base: position 132,260 of record PVHX01001646.1, read on the forward strand.
GGGGCATTTCGGTGTGTACATTTTATAACATCCTGCGGAAGACCCGTAATCCAGCAGGAGGGGATGGAGGATGGGTGGAGGATTCCATCAAAATGCAAAGGCGTCATGTTAATAATCAATGAAACTAAACGATGGGGAGGTAGTTATTAAACTCTTCTCTTTACTTTGTATATATTGGAGAATTTTCATAATAACTTTGTTTCTTTAAAAAAAAAAGACCGGCCACCAGATGTCTCCCTACTCTAGCTAAACAGGTTCCTTTTTTTCCCCCCCTTCCTCCTACATTTCCTGCAAACGGGAGCTGGATTCAGAGGTATGAGCAGATACAGGACGGATCCGTGCTGGCCAATCACAGGCAGCAGAGGGTACTTCCTGCAGGAGGTGCGCAGGGCAGGTGGCATTTTCAAGACGTCAGACTCAAGAGTTTGCAAAAACTGTCAAGTTCCTGGTCCGTCACTCCTCCCCTGTTTCTTAGCTGGCAATTTCCTATTAAAAGAAACTTTCTTTGTCAACGTTTTGGTGGCCCCCTCATAGAATTCATAAAGGAAAGGCAACATAAATGGTTGAATTGCAGTTTTTAGAAGAGTGAGTTGGCCCCAGAGTGTCCTCCAGAGTGACAGCATCCCAGGTTGGTGGGCTTATGTGTATTTGATGGGTTTTATGATAATCATGAGCTTTATTGATGCACAAATTGTCCTATTTTTGGCAACTGGGAATCTCTGAAGGGGGATCTTACGTCCTCTTGATGTGCCTTACTAGTCTTGAATAGCTTCCTTGCTTATCAGGATACCAAGCTACGTGTTCACAGCCCAGACCTCTGATCCCAGGAGCTCTGGTTTCTCGGTGGGAAGACAGATACTTGGACCTCGCTGCTCCTGGGTGGGTCATTGTTTCTAAGCATTTTCAGTAGACAGCCCAAGGCAGTGTCTGTTCAAATATAACACTAGCTTACTCTGATTCTCAATACATAACTAAGAGATTTACACTTAATATTTTCCCTGTATCTCTTCCTCTCTCTCCCATCCCCAAATTCCAATTCAATGATATGAACAATTTTTCATTGGCTATATTCCATACCAAATACACAATAGTCTCAAACTAACAATACCGACACCATCTCCAGCATGATTACTACAAAAAGTTTGAAGATTTTTAATTCCTTGTCCTTAGGGAATACTTCACTGGCTATAGACACCATTTCTGAATTTCCTTGAGATAGCTGATCTCCATGTAGATATTCCAGAAACTAGATACACGAAATTTAGGTTCCTTTCTTTCCTTTTTCTGTTTATTTTTTGGAAATCGATTTCTAAATTTAATTTTCTTTTGTAATTATGTAAAACATTCAATGGTTCCGAAAACCAAGGTATATTAAGAGAATCAGCTCCTACCCTTTCCACTCTATTCTGTCCTTCCTTCTGTAAGCAACCATTTAAAAATGTTAAAATTTAAAAATGTTACAATTGCTAACAGTCATTTCTTTTAAAATATCAGCAAATGCCCATGTCGGTCTGCTTCCCTCCTTTTTGGGGCAAATGTTTGTGGACTCCACGTGCTATTTTTTCTCCTCTGCTTTTCACTAGGATACTTATCTTGGCTATTACTTTGAAGTTGATTAGAGAGACAGTCCTCATTATTTTTGAGAATTGCATAGTACTCCACTATTTATACTTACTCAACTGCAGTTTACTCAAATGGTCTCATAGTGAAGGATCTGACAGAAATTGGCAGAAAACAAACTTTAAAAAAAAAAAAAAACTCTCAGCGAGACATTGACATCTAAACACAATTAAATGACACACCAAGAACTCTGTACCCAACAAACCCCAGAATATCCATTTTAATTCAAAAGCACATAGGACATTTACAAAGATTGACATTAGCCCAGACCAGAGGGCAAATCTTAAATTTCAAAGGATTTAAATCATAAAAATGTGCACATGAAGCCCCTAAGCCAGTCCTGTTCAATAACTAGGCGTTCTACAGCCTCACTGTCCAATACAGCAGCCACCAGGTATGTGTGGCCTCTGTGCACTTGGGAAGTGGTAAGACTGAGGAACTGGATTTTTAGTTTCATTTTGATGCATTTAAACAGACCTGGGTGGTTAGTGACTCATGCTTGGGCAGCTCAGGTACAGATCCGACCTCCAATTCAAAGGACAGTTAGGAATGAAAACCACTTAGAAAAAGGCGGCTGTGTGATCACCTAAATCCAGGCCGCGAGACTCTCCAGGACAAACTATCTCTGTTCCTTCAACATTTTTCCGTTTGTTTTTGTTTTGGGGGGGTACCGGGGATTGAACTCAGGGGCACTAGACCACTGAGCCACATCCCCAGCCCTATTTTGTATTTTATTTAGAGTCAGGGTCTCACTTTCACTGAGGCTGGCTTTGAACTCGCCATCCTCCTGCCTCAGCCTCCTGAGCTGCTGGGATTACAAGGCGTGTGCCACCGTGCCAAGCAGAAACCTATCTTTTAAGGGATGAAAGAGGAGAATGAAAATCAAAACCACCCTATGAAAATGAAAATCAAAGCTACCACTTCCTGCTCCCTGAGATGGCTTCAATGAAAGAGTCAGAAAAGAACACGTTGGTGAGAATGGACACACTGCAGCCCTCGCCCTTGCTGCTGGGAATATAAATGCTGTCGCCACTTTGAAAAACATCTGGCAGTTTTTCCAAAGGTTAGATGGAGTTACTATGTGACCTGGCAATTACATTCTCAGGTTAAAAGCCCAAGAGCAATGGAAAGATGCATGATATGACCATTGTACTATTCCTTGAATGTTAAAAGACCCATTGAATTTTTTTTTTTTTTTTTTGGTACTGGAGATTGAACTCAGGAGCACTCGACCACTGAGCCACATCCCCAGCCCTATTTTGTGTTTTATGTAGAGACAGGGTCTCACTGAGTTGCTTAGTGTCTTGCCTTTGCTGAGGCTGGCTTTGAACTCGAGATTCTCCTGTCTCAGCCTCCCTAAGTGCTGGGATTACAGACTTGTGCCACCGCACCCGGCTGAATTACACACTTTAAATAGATAAGTTGTAAAGGAATGTGAGTTAGATTTCAGTAGTGCTGTTATTTTTAAAAAATGATGCAAGAGTTATCAATGATCACAATGAGAATATTACGTGGGTCTTCATTCAAATATCCTACTTTAAAATTTTTGATATGATCCAGAAAATTTGAACACTGACTATATATTGGATTATATTCAGGAGTAATTAATTTGTATGATAACAGTATCTTGGTTATGTTTTTTAAGGATTCTTTATCACTTGGAGATAAATACTGAAATACTGACAGAGGAAATTACATCATGTCAGGAATTTGTGCCAAAATAATCTAGTTAGAGGGAGGGAGCAATAAGTAATCATTGATCATGAGCTGCTAATTATTGAATTTGGATCATAGTTTATGATTAAATTCATTATACTGTTCTTCCTACTTTCAGAAAAAGTTTATTATTAATAAAGTTAATTTAAAAGATTATTTAGGAATAAATCTAACAAAAGATATAAGAGACCATTGCAGGGTGAAATTATAGAAACATATTGTTACACAGAATAGATAAATCCACAGAGGTAGAATACAGATTGCTGGTTGCCAATGGGTGGTGGGAGGAGTCGTGGGGAGAAACAGTTTGGTGGGTAAGGCATTTTACTTGGAATAATGGAAATGTGTTTGGAACTAGTGAGATGTGGTGTTTGTACCACACTGTGAGTATAATAAATGCCACTGAATCTGTTCACTTTTAAGTGGTTAATTTTATGTCAGGTAAATTTCCCCTTGAGAAATCGTTTTTAAACAGAAAAAAAGTACTGAAAGAAATTAAAAGATATACCATATTTATGGATCGAAAAACTCAATATTGTAAAGACTGTAAATATATGATCAATATTGTAAAGATATTATCTTCCCCAAGTTGATCCTTAGATTCAATACAATCACAATAAAAATCCAAATAGGTTTAATAAAACTTGCTAAGCTGCTTCTGAAATTTGATGAAATTGCAAATGAACAACAACAGCCAAGATGCTCTTCATGTAGTGTAGCTTATTAGTGTAGCTTATTATTTGCTTTACTAGTGCGCCACCATAAAGGTCACTTAACTCAGATACTAGGGTACTGGTGTGAGGATTTAAAGACACCAATTGTTATGGTTTGGATATGAGGTTTCCCCCTAAAGCTCCCATGTCAATGAAGGAAAGTTTGGAGGTAAAATGCTGGGATTATGAGAGCTATAACCAAATCCTAGTTTGAATGGACTGACAGGTAACTATAAGCAGGTGGAGCGTGGCTAGAGGAGGTGGGTCACTAGGGATGTGCCCTGGAAGGATTCATCAGCCTTACAGCCCTTTCCCCCTTCTCTCTGCTACCATGAGCAGAGCAGCCCTCCTCCGCCATGCCCTTCCGCCATGCCTCACCTTGGGCCCAGAGCAATGGAGTCAGCCCTCCATGGGCAGAACCTCAGCAACCACAAGCCAAAATAACCTTTTCATTCTCTAACATGGTTCTTCTCATGTGTTTTGGTCACAGCAATGTAAAACTGACTAACACACCCACCGAACAGAAGAGGGGACCTGTGAATAAATGGACATTGGGTGACCCAAGTAGCAGACTACAGCGGGAAGTAATGGACAACGTCTCCAAAATCTCATCCTGGGACATTGGAAGACGTGGGCAAGAAACTAGATGCTGACCTCACACCACACCCAATTTCCGTTGGGTGAGAGACCGACTCGTGGCACTAGAGAGAAACATTCTGCCTGGATGGATTTACCTATTCCGCATAACAACGTGGATGAACTCTGAAAGCATTACGTGAAAGAAGCCAATGACAAAATGACTAAAACTGTGACTAAATTGATGTGAAATGTCCAGAACAGGGAAATCTCCCGATGAGCGGTTGCCTCGCACCAAGGTACTTGAGGCCCCTGCCAAAGGGTATGGAGTTTCTTTTCAAGGCGGTGAGACATCCTGAAATGCCTTGTGGGGATGGCTTCCCAGCTCTTGGGGATGCTCAAATCCTCAAGCTGTACATTTTAAATGGGTGAATGGTGTGGTATGTGAATTATATCTCAATAAAGCAGTTACAGAAAAGGGTACAAAAAAGTTTTGTGGGTATCCTTTCAGGGACACGTCATGAGTTTCTGATAAGGTGAAATTTATATAACATCAAATTAACCATTTAAAAGTGAATAGATTCAGCAGCATTGATTACACTCCTAATGTCATATAAATGCTTTCAAAAAAAGAACCAAGTGGCCCATAAAAGCATGAAACATGGAAATTAAGACCCTGCTGGAATATAATTTTGTATTTAACAAATTGACAAAAATTAAAACGCTTTGGGGGCTGGAGGTGTGGCTCAGTTTTAGAGTCCCTGCCTAGCACATATGAGGGCCTGGGTTTGATCCCTAGCACCAATAAAACACAATGAAAAATTCAAAGTCTCATGTAGCAAGACTGGTTGGTCAGGACACAGAGCAGAAGAAACTCACACTTGTAAATGGAATTGGTTCAAGTTCTTGGGAAAGGAATTGAGCACAGCTCAGTTAAGTTGAAGACAAATGCCTTTTTGAAGGGGTGGTTTACCGGGGATTGAACTCAGGGGCACTCAACCACTGAGCCACATCCCCAGCCCTATTTTGTATTTTATTTAGAGACAGGGTCTCACTAAGTTGCTGAGGCTGGCTCTGAACTCACAATCCTCCTGCCTCAGCCTCCCAAGCTGCTGGGATTACAGGTGTATGCCACTGTGCCTGGCAAAACAAATGCTTTATGACCATTTTATGCCCTTTATTGGTGTGCAGAGGGAACAGGCACAGAAGATGCTCAGTAACTGTCTGTAACATCTCAAAATGGGGGGCTGGGATTGTAGCTCAGCGGTAGAGCGCTTGCCTCGCATGCGTGAGGCCCTGGGTTCGATCCTCAGCACCACATACAAAGCAATAAAATAAAGACATTGTGTCCATCTACAACTAAAAAAATATTAAAAAAAAAATCTCAAAATGGAACAATCCCATCTTCATTGATGTTGGAATACAATACCATTACCTAGGGTTGTGGAGAGCTCGCAATATACTAGGCACAACCCCAAAGGTTCTTCATAAACAAATTCATTTAAAACCTGACAACAACCCTGTGAGATAATACTTCAGCTCTCATTTTATAAATGGAAAAGCAGACACAGAAGTTTAAAAACTTGTCATACAGCTAATGTTAACAGAGATTGAAACCCAAAAAGGCTGACTTCAGAATCCAAGCTTTGTGTGTGTGTGTGTGTGTGTGTGCATGGTGTTGGGGACCAAACCCAGGGCCTCACACATGCTAGGCAAGTACCCTGCCACTTAGCTACACCCCTAGAAGTTTTAAAAAATTTGAGACAGGGTCTCACAATCCCCTGGGCTGACCTCCAACACGTGATCCTCCTGCCTCACTCTTCCTGAGTAGCTGGAATTAGGTGTACCTCGCTATGTCCAGCTTCTAAGCTCTTTTGAACATGCTCTGAAAGGGTACAAGAAAAGGACTTCAAGAAATAGAAAACCACTCCAAAATCTTAATAGGAAGATTCAACAAAAGATGTTTAATGTGAGATTCATGCTATGTACAGTTGTGAAAATGAATGAATCACCATTAGGTTCATGAACATGGTTCAGTCTCAAAAAAACAGCATTGTTCAAAGACAGTTGGTCACATCAGAGTATATATAGTTTGTTTTAACAAAGGCCCTCAAAAAATTAAAATTAAGCAATGTATTACTTGAGGATGCATTGATAGGTGATAAAGCTACAAAGAAAACCAAAGACAGTACTTCCTGTCTCTGGGTGGAGGTATGCGAGTATTTGTAATTCTTCAAGTTATATACATATTATATATACTCCTCGATGTGTGATATTTTATAATGCTATAAAAGAAACTAGACCAACCCCACTTAGGTATATGAATACCAAACATCTCAATAAGAGATTAGAACTAAAGTCAGAAGACGGCTAAAGGAATAAATAGTAAAACAGACCAACTGGGATTGATTCCAGGAATTTTATAACAGAAAAATCTAGTAGTAAAGTAGATTAACCTGGGACTTCAACATTAGAAAATCTATTAATAAGCGATTTACCATATCACTAGATCAAGAGTAAAAAAGTACACATCTCCACAAATTCTAAAAAGGCATTTGATAAATTCAACTTTTGTTCTTGATAATTAACATTCATCAAAAACTATACTTATATGCTGGGCTCAGTGGCTCATGTCTGTAATCTCAGCAACTCAGGAGGCTGAGTTAGGAGGATCACAAGTTCAAAGCCAGCCTCAGCAAGGTGCTAAGCAACTCAGTGAGACCATGTTTCTAAATAAAACACAAAATAGGGCTGGGGATGTGGCTCAGTGGTTGAGTGCCCCTGAATTCAATCCCTGGTATCTAAATAAATAAATAAATATTCTTAAAAACTATATTAGCACCATAAAAACAGCTCTGTTCCAAAACCTAGCATCTTACTTAACAGCAAACATAGAACTACACTTTTTAAAGTCAGGAAAAACAACACATGGATATTTTTTCTTCCAACTTAATATTGTTTGGGAGGTAGTAGCCAATGCAATTAAGATAAGAGGAGGAAATATGAAATAGCAACATTGGAGAAGAAAAGGTAAAAGCATTCGTTTGCAGATTCCTAAGTGTTTACATGGAAAATCCAAAAAAAAATCAACCAAAAATTATACATGACAAACTCAGGCATATCAAAATTAATGAACAGAAATCAATAGCTCTAATGTAACCACATAATTATTAGTTAGAAGATGTAATGAAAGACAGGACTCAAATTATCTACAAAGGATGAAATATAGAATAAACTTACTCCTGTAGGAGTAATTCTAACATACTCTTGTGGAACACAAAAGAGGATCTGAACGAATGAGAAGATATACCAAGCTCTTGAATGGGAAGATTCAGTGTCATAAAGACATCAATTTAACTAAGTTAGACTATATAGTAAATAAAATTCCTTTTTGAATACTGCCAAAATTTTTTGCATACTAGACAAATTAAGTTTAAAGTTTGTATGTAATGATAAATAAGAACATCTAGGAGTTTTGGAAACTTCCTGAGATGGTTCCAGCTTTAGCAGATATTAAGACACAAATTGAATAGTGTATATTAATTCAATAGCACAAGTTAGTACATGAATAGACAAGCAATTCAACATAATGGAACAAAAAGAACAGGGCATGTCCCAAACATATAGAATTCATTAAATGACTAAAGTAGGACTTAAAATTCATAGTAAGAAAGTGAATTATTCAATAAATGGCATTATATAATTGTGAAAATTCAGAGACATGTCATCTAAAAAGAATGAATTTTACTGCATGTAAACTGTGTCTTTGCTACCCTAACATTTTTAAAATATTTTTTTTAGTTGTAGATGGACACAATATGTTTATTTTATTTATTTATTATTTTATGTGGTACTAAGGATCGAACCCAGTGACTCATGCATGCAAGGCAAGTGCTCTACCACTGAGCTACAATCCCGGCCCTACCCTAACTTTTAAAATAAGTGGTGGGACAAAAAAACGTTGGGTACTTAGCACCAAAACAACTTCTGGAGGAAATCAAACACTGAAAAATAAAAGTCTAAAGAAAAAGTACTAGAAGATGTGGGTGAAGCAAGAAATGCTTTTTAAAGTATAATACAAAAGTAAAGTCACAAAAGAACAGACTGATCCATTCAACCACATAGAAAATACGTCTGCCTAGAAGAAACATCATAGGCAGAGTCAAAGACAAAACAACTTTGGAAAAATACATTTGTAACTCACACACCATAAAAATGACTAGCTTCCTTAACATATAAAAAGTGCCTACAAATCAATAAGAAAAAGTTCAATACACACACTAAAAAACAAAGGATGTAAACAATTCACAGGAAACACAAATGTGCAACACATGAAAAGAATAGGTTTACTCAACTACGCTCAGAGGAGAAGTACTATTAAAATAAATTGAGATACAATTTCCAGTTTTGGAAATCTTATAAAATTTGAGAATACATTTTTAGTGAAAATGTGGAAAAGAACCACTGGTATTTATTGCAGGTGACAAGCATGTATATTGGAGAGGAATCTAGTATTTGAAAATGTATTTCAAAGATTAGATATATATTCTTTGATGAAATAATTTAATTTCTAGATATTTACCCCCATGATATGTTCTTGCATGATGAAATGATAAGCAACCTCAATATCCATTAATAGGGAACAGGTACATTAAACCATGGCTCATTCATACAATGGAACACCACAGAAGTACAGAATCTCCTGAATAGATTGGCACCATTTGTAAGAAACGTATACATGCATATACACATAGGCTCGTAAATTCATGACATCTCCCTGAAAGGATGCCCACAAAACTGTTAACACTGGAAAAGGAGATGTCAGTCTCATCTAATCAAAAGAAAATCTGTAATTGAATCTGCTCATTCTCTCTGTCTCCTATTTCTTTATAGTACTTGTTACAACTACTGGATTCCTATTCCTCAATCTTAGACAGACTCCTTATGAAAGCCTCTCCAGGGTAAATCTTGCTCATTCATTGTTGTGTCTCCAGCTTCTAGCTCAAGTCTTGCCACATAATAGTTGCTCAGTAAATTTGTCAAATAAGGGATTGTATATTTTTTCCAGTTCTAGACCTTATATAGATTTGAAAGCATCTAGAGAAGCCAAAGAGGAAACAGTCCAGCTGAAGTCCCTGGCTTGCAAGAGAGCACAGGATAGAGATAAATAATTGAAGTTGGTTTACCCCCAGGTATTCCTCCCACCAGTAAAACGTAGATTTAAATGAGGAATATCTCCTTTCATTGACTGAGTTTTTACTGTGCACAGCACATAGTAACTGGGCCATTTGCAAACCACTGCCTCAAGCTATACCTAGGACAACTCAGCAGGTGGATGATATGTCGCTCACTTTGTAAAAATAGAAACAGAAAAATTAAATGACAGGGGAGACTGTGGAGAGGCCTTGGGATTTGGATCAGTCTAAAGCCTTGCTGAGTAGCTGTGATTTTGGCCAATGACACTGTCTCTTTTGTACTTGGACCTGGCACAGGTGCCAGGAATTCCCTCCCTCCCTGAGGATGAGTGTCCCCTCCTCACTCCTGCTGAAAGGCTGGGCTGAGCCAGTCCCAGGTAGACCAGGGCAGAGCACTGCCCTGCCCCAGCTGGGTGGGGGAATAGACCTGAACTGGGCAAGACAGACTCTAGCCAGGGGATCTGGGTTACGGAGAATGAAGCCACCGGAGGCTTCATTCATTTTGGCACAGGAAGTGAATCTCAAGGTTATACAACATGCAAATACATCAGTTTGAACTCCTAGAGGTAGAAAGACAGGAAGGCAGAGTGTACGGGGGGAGAAAATGAATATTATCATGAATACTCATACCACTTTTTTTTGGTACTGGGAATTGAACTCACTCGACCACTGAGCCACATCCCCAGCCCTATTTTGTGTTTTATGTAGAGACAGGGTCTCACTGAGTTGCTTAGCACCTCCCCGTTGCTGAGGCTGTCTTTGAACTTGTGATCCTCCTGCCTCAGCCTCCCTAAGTGCTGGGATTACAGGCGTGCGCCACCGTGCCCGGCTCCTCACTTTGTTCTTTACAATGTACTGTGTCCTTGTCCTAGGATCAGCAAGAACTGTTTTATTCTTTTCAGTGACTGCATACTATCCTGTTTTTTATTACCATCAATGATCTGCCTCTTTTATGTGAGGACCTGTCCTTGGTGCTTGCTTGGGAGGATACATCAGTGAAGAAGTCAGAAAAATATCCCTTGTCCTTGGTGAGCAGACAGCCCTCCCAACAGTTAGATTGCTTTTTAGTGTTCAGCACAAACTGTCTGGTCCTGGATGTCCTCTCAGGTGAAACTTGGCCTCTTCCATGAGGGAACCAGTAGGAGGAATTTGCACAGTGGGACTGCTGGTCCAAGGACATTTGGAACCTGCAGAAGAAACAGACACCAAAGGGATGGCTCCAGCTTCCCCTCTGACAAACTGGGTATGAAAGGCAGTTTCTCTTGAGCTCTTGAGGACCAGCACTGTGGTTCTTTTCAATTAGATTTGTGCATTTGTTTGTACTGGAGTGGAACCTGGGATGCTCTACCACTGAACTACATCCCCGGTTCTTTATTTTTTTTATTTTCAAACAGGATCTTTTTAATTTTAATTTCCACCAGTCATATAGCTGGAGATTTTGATTATCTTTTTGGAAAATAACATCGTCATATATAAATAATTGTTAAACGAGGCACAGTGGTGAATGTCTATAGGCCCAGCTATTTGGGAGGCTGAGACAGGAGGATCACAAGAGTCTAGGAGTTTGAGGCCTGCTTGGGCAATATAGTGAGACCCTAATCTCAAAAAAAAATCATGAAAATGATATCATTTGGCCAGGCATGGTGGTGCATGCCTGTCATCTCAGCGGCTTGGGAGGCTGAGGCAGGAGGATGGCAAGTTCAAAGCCAGCCTCAGCAAAAGCGAGGCCCTAAGCAACTCAGTGAGGCCCTGTCTCTAAATAAAATACAAAATAGGGCTGGGGATGTGGCTCAGTGGTCAAGTGCCCCTGAATTCAATCCCTGGTACCCATCCCCTGATGGGAAAAAAAAGATATCATTTGGCCTAGTAATGCTATTCCTTAGAATTTCTAGTAAGAACATATTAATTAATAAAATATCTGTATTTCTAGGTATTACCCTGAATAGTGATTTATGTTAAATTTATAAAAACAAGATTTATACTAAATTGTCAAGTACTTTACACCACTAGACAGAATACATGCAGTAATGCTTATGAAAATTCATAATGAGATGTTTTCTCCCTTTTAAGGGAGAGCATTATGCTTACCAAGTCTGTCAAGGACTGGGGGTGTAAGTCAGTGATAGAGCACCCACCTAGCATGTGGGAGGCCAGGAGTCCATCCCAGCACCTCAAAGCAAAGACACACACACAGACATCTATTGGTACCCAAGGGGGATTGGTTCCTGCATCCCCTAGGGATACCCAGATCTACAGCTGCTCAAGCCCCTTATAGAAAATGGCATGATGTCGACATAGAACCTCCCCACATCCTCCTGAGTACTTTAAATCATCTCTAGATGACTTAGGATACCTATTACAATATAGATGCTATGTGCCCCATTGTTAGACTGTACTGTTTAGGAAACAATGATAAGGTAAATGTCTGAACATGTTCAGTACAGAGGTAAGGTATTTCTGAACAATTGGAGCCATGATTGAATATGCAGAGGCAGAACTCATAGAAACACAGAGTGCCAACCGTGTGCATATGGATGCTGTGGACATGAACTGAACAGGGGCGTGGGTCAGACACAGCTACGCCAGGTGGGGCTCCAGCTACCACACTGTCCGCACCAGCCCTTCTTCCCACGTCCACCCACTTTTCCCACTGACACATCGGACACAGGGTCCAAGAGTGTTTTTACGTCTTTTCCCTCCTGTGGTGCCAGCTATGTTTTTACCTTCCCGGCACCCACATCCTGCTCCAACTTCCCCTAGAGGTGCATGCTGAGTTGACAGTATCCAGCAAGACATTCCCACCTCTTCCAGCCAAGGGAAGGGGTGGGACACAGCTCAGGCATCTAGATTCCTCTGAGAGACCTCCACTGGAGGGGCATGAAGAACAGAGATGACCATTGCCAATATCTTGGTTTGGAGATGAACTTGGGAGAGTCCCCCATTAAGGACATTTGGGAGACACATCCCAGGAAATACCAGCCCTTGATCAGGGGCAACAAGTGAAATGTAATCACAGCCTCCTAGACAGTAAATTCATTATGACAAAAAAAAAAAAACAGAACCAAATTACAATTTAGCAAGCAATGCACCCGCAAACTAAAGCTACATATTTCTTACGGATACGGGTCTATTAAAGGATGCAGATCCAAAGCGTTAGGTGGACAGGGGAGTCCTAACTGGAGAAGTGAAGAGGAGGGGGATGAAAGCGGCAAAGCAAATCTGGGGAAAAGGTTTTGCAAAGACCAAAATAACTGTACCGTGAGCCACAGATTCTCTATCCTCGCTCCCTGCATCTGAGGTCCAAAGAAACAAGCCACTCCCTTTCAGCTTGTTGGGTCATTTCTCTTGCTTGCAATCCATGAAACTGACAGGGCTCAAACATAATTCACCACGTGGCATGTTGGTATTTGACAAAACAGCAGACACAAGCCACAGAAGCTAGAAAATGCTTCCTAAAAACCTAGATGGCTTTCCCCCCAAAGTATACAGTAAGACCCTTGTTCTAGAAGGATCTTCCCTCTCCTCAGAGCAAAGGCCCACCCTCATCTGGAAAGACACAGGGATGCAGAGGAGAGTCTGAACAAGCAGGTCCTGCTAAGTACCCCCAGGTTATTACCCTAGAGTCTTCTTATTGGCAGTTCCAGTTACATCTGGTCCACAGAAGGGTTGATACAGTCCCTACAATGAGAAATCTCATATGCACAAAACTTTTATTACAGCATGCTGTTATAATTGTTCTATTATTAATTATTGTTAATTTCTTACTGTACCTAATGTGTGAATTAAACTTCCTCTAGGTATGCCTGTGTGGGAAACAACAGTGTATCTATAGGGTTCAGTACTATCCTCTGTTTCAGGCATCCCTGGAGTCTTGGAATGCAGCCTGTGGATAAGGCGGGTAACTGGGTAAATAAAGGGCCCCTCGCTTCCAATCTGTTTCTGCACAACCATCCACTCTTCATCCAACCTAAGCACAAAAATACAGTTTTCCCTGTTTGGGGTGGTCTTCACTTCTGAAGGTGACTATGTCCTGTAAAACTTGTATTAAATACATTTGTCTGCTTTTCTCTTGTTAATCTCCCTTTTGCTGTGGGGTCTGTGCAATGAAACTTGCAACAAGCAAGGAAAAGATAGTACTTATTCTCTCCTGCAAAATAAAACATCATGTGTCATAATTCTCTGTTTCCACTCAAAAGCACGCAGATGTCAGTCACCTTAAGGAGCTCCTCGCTTTCCCCTTTCACTTACTCTTTGTCAAACCAACCATGTGGGCGAAAAGCCTTCTTTTATCTGGAAAATTTAGCTGGACCTGCAAACCCAGCAGGTAGGTCAGCAAAACCCAAAGCGAATGACTTTATACAGGAGTTCATGTTGGAAAGGAGGGGACACCAATACTCTGTTGTGCCTTGGAAAAGCAGAGATCTTTGTTTCAATTTCTCCACTAACACAAAATCCTGTGTCTCGTGTCGAAAGCTTCAAAACCAGCAAGGATTTCAGGCACTGTCTTGCCAGCAAGATCTGTTTCTGTGGACGTCTCTGATTTGCATGAGGAATGCATATTTTTTCCTTTGTATGGTACTTTAATACCACATTTCCAAGGGTGGGGAAATAAATAAAAGCAAGACTGTAGATGTGTTTAGCTCCAGATCACACATCCTCCAGGAGACCCAAATGCACTTCTCTCTGTCCTTGAAGGCAAACAACTGAGTTAGAAACCGTCTTTTACCAAAGATTAGCTCGTGATCATCAAAAACCCACAGCTAGTCTTGCCTCCAGCTCTCTAACATTATTAGTGAAGTTTGAGACAGAGATAGAAAAAGCAAGGGAGAGAGGTAAGACCCAGAAACAAAACAGCACCCAGGTGAAGTTCACATCTAGACACCGATTCAAGAAACACCAGAAATTCCCATTATGTCATAAAACAATTCAAGATGGTACACAAACCTGAGCCCCTGAGCCCTCAGGCAGACATTGACTAGCTTTTCAAATCCCAATAGTTTCCTCCATAAAACACACACAGGGAAATTTCTCAATAAGTTCACAACAAGGTAACATTTGAAATTCTCTACAGTCTCATATTTATCCACACCCCATTCAGGCAGGGGAAAAAACCAAAGTGTAGCCAAGAAAAAGTGCCAACCACCCATCCCTGGGCTCTCTTGCTGGTTCCTAATGGGCTGGAAATGTCTCGTGGAGGCTGATCATCCAGCCACTGGAACAGGACAGAGGTTGGGGGGGGGAGGGGAGCCGCTTCACTTTCCCAAATCAAAAGAGGGTAAAGTAAGTGAGAAAATCTCTTGAGTTCAAACATTCCTTTAAAACCCGCAACTTTAAATCCTAAATGTGTTTTATGGCTGCCATCTTGAAAAACATTCGTTTGCCAAAGGCGCCCTTTGATTCCCGTTTGGGATGGAAACGCTTGCGGATAATCCATTGAAACAGGTCCAGCACAAAAGCCTTTTGGCAACAATCATGGTGCTTGTGAAGGACAACATTTTTGTGAGCAAAATAAAACATTTTAATGCGCTACAATCCATTACACATATAGCCCTCCATTTCCTTTCAGTAATTATTCATTAGAAAACATTTAACGTCACCGTGGATTTCACACTGGGCAGTCTGGACACAAAGGACAAGAGATGGCCCATTTATAAGGGGCTGGGGCCTTCTTTTCTAATCTGAGAAACTCCACGGAGGTGGGGCCCACAGGACACAACAGGCTGGCTAAAGTGTGCGGTTAACGGTCAAAGCCCCCCTGCCTACTTTGACACTCATTTAAAGATGACAGGGAACAATAGAGATTTGTTCTGTTCAGTCCTTCTTGTTACGTCGTCTACATCAGCTCTGCACATGAAACCGCCCGATATTTCATTCCACCTGCCATCTCCCTCCCGTCTTGGTCGACTCCCTCTCTGCTACTTTGCTTGTTCCCCCTTTAACACAAAGAGACAGGTAAAGAATATCGTGAAAAGGGGTCCATTCAGCATGTCAGCTTTCATAAATACAATTGCCTGTCAGGTTCCCTATGAGCTATGAGGCGCTCAAATGTCTGGGTTGAGTCCAGAAATTCAGCCTGCAGTTAGGGTTAGTTAGCGGGCAGGACAGCCCTCCGACCACCTCCCCTAGCGGAAGGCCATCTCCCAGGCACAGATTCTGTAAACCATCTTTAATAACAACAGTTTGAAACATTTGCCACATCAGCAAAGGATTGCATGCCAACTCCTGATGGGCTCTCCGTATGATTTCTTGAACGCCTACATTTTAAACATTTACTCAAAACTCATATGCAAAGCCCCAAAAGCCTCTTTGCAGAAAAGGTTAGAAAATACTTATCTTAGAGTCATTGTTGATAAATGTTCTCATCAAGATCCTTCCCAAAAGTGACAGGGGACAAAAAATCTCAAAGGCTTTGACAGATTATCTGACTGCTCATCAAACAAGAATACTTACAGACCCCAGATGCTTTTAGTATTGTTGCTACTCTGCAATCTGCAGACTACTCAACACCTGGAGATGATTCTAGAATGCACGGATAAGAAACCAGTGAGCAAAACTAGACGTTGGCTTTCTTAGACTCTTGAGAACAACTCATGTCAACATATTTTTCCAGTGGTAACGATCCTGAGGTCTGTGTGTTATACTTCTGTTATTATCACGATGTGTTATCAAAAACTGCCTTCGGTCATTGGGTGAAACAGCAAGAATATGCTAGATAAGATCAGTGGGTGTGTGAGGAGAAAGCAAAATTTATAATAAGGCCCCCGTAGAAGCTTAGCAAGTGGTCAATGGAATTCTAACAGCAACACAGTTAAGGATCAGCAAGAACTGCCTGCAGGCCAAGTACAGCCCACTGCCTGTTTGTGAACAGCCTTAGAGCCAAGAGCAGTTTTAACGTTTTAAAATGATTGATTAAAAAAAAATTAAGGGACTCATATTTAATAAAATGCAAAAAAAATATAAAATTCAAATTTCAGTGCCCATAAAGTTTTATTGGAACATAGCCATCCCTATTTTCATAAGCATGTGGCTGTAATTGCCACAAAGCCAAAGATATTTTCTATCTGCCCCTTTGCAGAAAAAGGGTGCCTACTCCCACTTTATGTCCTGTTTGGCACATATTTTCCTTTTGCTTAGGAGCTAGATTTCTGAATCACGTGGAGAGAGGCCAAGCGGGATTGCAAATAGAACCTCGGTCAAGTTCACATCTGGAGGTTTACAATCCATCCCTCCGGCTCGGAGTTGTGATGCTGGTAAATTAAGATCTTCCTTCTCAGCAGCGCTACTTTCACAGCACCTAACAACGTTGAGAAACTACGTCATTTGGAACTGCAGTTGAGATGTCACTGCTCGGGGCCTATTGTTGCTGCCCGGCCTGACACACACCAACCCACACTGAGCTCTGCACAAGGGGAAGCAGCAGTTTCTGGCACAAAACTTCAGCAAACGTTTGCTCAAGGAGCAGATGGGCAGGTCTAGCTCCCAAGGAAGGCCCTGGGAAGGTGCTGTCCCCAATTCTGAGTGCTTAGCAGCAGCTAGAATTTAAAACCAAACTATGTCAGGAAAGAAAGCACGGTCTGATATTCAGATTCCAGCGGTCTCAGCTACGGGACGGACAAGGGTCAGACTTGCATGATAATATTGCACGTTTTTATGTGTGATGGACTCAATGCTGACAGCTTCACGGTTGAAATGAAGGATTATCTTTTTATCTAACGACCGAAAGACTGTTGGTGTTTTATTATCCAGCTGCAGCCTCTTAATCACCACTGAATGAGTATAATTATGAATATCAGCAAACAGAATAATGCTTCTAAATTACCTTAGGGATAAGATGGTCTCCTAGTAAAACTAAGAAGAGTTCATGGAGTCTTAATTGGCCCCTGGGAGTTGCAGGTGGAGGGATGACAGTATTTGTAGCATAGAGGGTAAAAAAATATTGAATCCAAGGCCTAGACTTCCTATTAATAAGTGATACAGGGGGAAAATGTCTTTAGAAGTTTTGGGGCTTATGTTTTTGGGTTTTTGGGGGATACTGGGGGTTGAACCCATGGGTGTTCAACCACTGAACCAAGTCTCCAGCCCTTTTAAATATTTTATTTAGAGACAAGCCCTCGCTAAGTTGCTGAGGCTGGCCTTGAACTCGTGATCCTCCTGCCTCAGCCTCCCAAGCCGCTGAGATTACAGGTATGTGCCACTGGGCCTGGCTTTAGAAGTTTATGGTAGCTTTAAATGGAGGACATTGATACATTGATTCCAATCACATGCAGCTGTCCCTGAAGTCCCAGCAAGTTCCTTGTTTACCTAAGAGTTTGCCAAAAAAAAAAAATTTTTTTTGGAGGCTTTAGGGAGCATCTTCTTGGCATCTTTAGTTAAGTTTCCCTAGAATAAAAGATATTTCATGGTCTAGGGGCTTGCAAACATTCACCAAAAACTGACTACTGATAATGGATTATGCTAAAACCTGTTTGGACCAACAAATGTGAAACATTTCCCAAAGTGTGTGTTTTCTTTCCCTTCAGTCTAAGTCCCTTTGGGTTAATGAGAAAATAAATTCATAAAACAGAAATTTTAACATGGCTTTTTAATTATTCCCCATCCTGGGTAAAAGATGGCTATAACTTGTGGCACAGTTAGAAATAAAAACTAGACTCTACAGGCTGAATAGCCCTTCTCTGAAAGGCTTAGGACCATAAGGATTAGGGGGTTTGGGATTGCTTTCAGATTTTGGAATATCTGCATATACATCATGCAATATTTTGTGGGGGATGGGGCCCAAGTCTAAATATGAATTTATGTTTCATGTTTCATAGCCTGAAGGTAGTTTTATACAATGTCTTTTGTACACCTGCACTTTGTGACCAATCACATGAAGTCGAGTGGAATTTTCAAAGTGTGTTAGCTCTCAAAAAGTTTTGAATTTTTGAATGAGGGATGCTCAGCCTGTCGCTGTCAAAACTTAGCACGGACCAGAATTACCTGGTAAATTCTAGCAAAAAAAAATGCAGATGGTGGGCCCAGGAATCTGAATGTTTCCCAGGTGTTTTAGGTCATTCCAAAGAGAATAGCCTAGGGGCTAGGGTTGTGGCTCAGTGAGGCACTGGGTTCGATCCTCAGCACCACATACGAAAATACATAAATAAATAAAATAACAGTTTAAAAAATCTTAAAAAGAAAAAGCAAAGAGAATAGCTTAGGTTTCTACCTAGAGTCCCATCTCCTCAAATGGTGGTCCACAGACCAACATTTTTAGCATCCCTTGGGAATTTATTAGAAATGCAAAATCTCCGTTCCTGGCCCAGAAATCACAATTTGCACATTTACTGGATCTCCAGGCAACTTCTCTGTAGTTTACTGACCATAAGACTCACTCCAGTGAGGTAGAAAAAATTTTAAAGTGAAATAAAGAAGAATGAACTTAAGGGCAATGATACTTCCCTAAATGCCATGAATGCGAAAACCAATGAAGACAGCCAGGGACAGAGAATGCCACCAACAGGGGTAGGTGGATAGGGGACTCCACCAAGGGCGCAGGTCACGGAGACCCATCAAGACGGGTTTCTACCAGGAGTCAAGAGCTGGTTGGTTGCACCAATTGTGAGACCAATTCTTTTTCTTTCCCTACAAGTAGAACGTAGTGGAGGTTTTCCAACCACCTTTCTTCCCTCTCAGATGCAAGCTCTGCATTCTGGTTTTTGTTACACTCAACTTGCCAGGCAGGACAGGTCCCTATTCTTTCTGGAGAGGTGGCCCACAAGGCCTAAGCTCAAAGCTATTTAAGAAAAGGTAAGGCTGTCAGTCCTCAAACATGTCTTTTATGTCCCAAAATGTTTTTTTTTTTTTAAATAAAAAATGCAAAATGTACCAGAAACTGGGTATAGTTAGTAGAAACAATTGCCTCCCAATGGGCAATTTCTTGGATGCCTACCATGGGCATCTCTGGCTGAGATTTTCACAGCTTATTATTGGGAAGGGAGAAGACAGACAGCAAGTTTGCACAACATCCTTAGGGACAAATATGCAAGAAAATAAGGGTAAATGTGTAAAATTGTTTTAAAATTTTACTTTTCTGGATTTTGCTACTACACTGAATGATTTGTGATGAGATAAAACAGGAAGATGAGGATAAAATGCATATTCATCAAAGAAGCAGATATGAAAAGCTCCCAGTGGATAGAGCTCTTTTAAATGATATCTCTTTTTTTGGCCAATTATCAAAGAATTATACATTCATTTTAGATATTCTGGAAAAATGCAATAGAGAATAAAAATAATTCATAATCCCACCACTCAGAAATTACCACCCTTTCCTCTTTATCCATGGATGAATGGATCATGAAAACATGGTATCTGTACATGATGGAATATCATTTAGCCATAAAAAATGAAATCCTGTCATTTGCCACAATACAGATGAAATTGGCATTACGTTAAGTGAAATAAGTCAGGCCCAAAAAGACTATGTTGAATGGTTCTATGTGCAAGCTAAAATGTTGATCTCATAAAAGTAGAATATACAGCAATAATTCTAGGAAGAGTGTGGTAGAGAAATGATAAATGTCTGAGGTAATGAACACACTGATTTCACGGATCTAATTATATATATATATTACACAGGCAGTGAAATGTCACAGTGTATCCCCCAAATACATACAATTAACTGTTTTACCAATTAAAAATAAAATGTTTAGGGCTGAGGATATAGCTCAGTTGGTAGAGTGTTTGCCTTGTATACACAAGACCCTGGGTTCAACCCCCAGAACCACAAAAAATAAATAAAATAAAATGTTTAAAAAAGAAATCACTGTCATTTCCCTTTTCTCTCCATTCCTATGCACATGTGTGTTTGTGCATAAATACTGGGACATTTTATATTTTATTAAAAATTTTTCTAGTTGTTGTTAGACCTTATCTATTTTTCTGTGGTGTAGAGAATTGAACCCAGTGCCTCACACATGCTAGGCAAGTGCTCTGCCACTGAGCCCCAGCCCTTATATTATTTTTAAGAACATGTTTAATCTTCATGATTTCAGAATGACACTTTCAAATACGACAGAGTGAAATCATCAGTGTCTGCAACATCCAGGATTACAAGGCTAGAAAGCAAAACTCAGGCAACATTTTATTTCCCAGTAAGTTCTATGGATCACATGGTGGCATTTATGAGTTTTTTTGGCCAAGTGCCCCTGGTTACAGCGTTCCTTCTAAGCACTGGAATTGTTTTCATCAGTAAATGCTACCATTTAATGGTTCCATTGAAAATGGAATTATGAGCAAAGCGGGCTTATGGGACAACAGGGGCCTACCCCCCAAAAGAGAGAAAGAAAACAAAACAACCCTTATCTTCTGAGCTATGCTAGAAGTACTTGCTTATTCCATCCACCAGTACAACTCAGATTCTGAAGCAAACAAAGAGAGAATCCTGAGTTCTCAGGACAGAATCCTGAGTATCTAGAGATCCACATGGGAAGAAAAACAGTTTCAATTTCTGCACAGGAGCGTGGTGGGAATAAACAGAACTGGAACCCGCATCTTCCACCACCGTGGAAGACTCCACATCAGACAGTGCTCGAGTCCAGCAGAGACGGCATGAAATAACTTGATGGCACCTGCTGAAACTATGGGAAGTGCCCACCCCAGAATCCCCATGGTCAGTTCAAGAGTAAATGATCACTACTACAGTTTGGTTACAGTTTGTGCCTAAGGGTTCATGGGTTGGAAGCATGATCCTCAGTTTGGTGGTATAGTAGTGGTGGGACCTTTAAGGGGCGGAGACTAGTGGGACTTCTCTAGGTAACTGGAGAGGCTGCTGTCAGAAAGCATTAAGGTAGTTCTCAGGGGACCTCGTGGGTTAGTTTGGGCAAGAGAGCTGTTATAAGAGGAACAAGCCTGCTTTCCTGCCTGGAAATGTGATCTCTCCTCAAATGCCTTGCTCTTGAATCTCCAGAACTGTGAGCTGAACAAACCTCTTTTCTTTATAAAGTTACCCAGCATCAGGTATTGCATTATAGTAGTGAAAAACACACAGTTGCATTGGACTTTTGAGTGATTCTAATCAACAGAAACACAAACATGATTGCAGTCATACTTGCAGGGGCTTTGTTCTTATTTTTTGAGTGAATCTAACACCTGAACAACAATCAGCAAATCTTGTATATACTATGTACAAGGCATTATGGGAGATACCTAATCTCTGAGAGATTATTATCTCTTCAGAAATGAAATTTCAGAAACAGCAAACAAGGCAACTGTCTTGGACTCAATGCCTAACATTTTAAGCAGCTTTTAAGTAGATGCCAATAAAAATATGATTAATTCAGAAGGGACATAGTGGCATAAGTTCCTGTGGTGAAAATGTGTGCATTTCAACTTTTCTTTAAGACTTCAATATAAAATGCTTCTTTTCAAGTCAAAAGATAAGGTGACATAGTGGTAGTTGACTCGAGGTACAAGGTCACATTTTAACCTGACAGAAGGGGTTTTGATAAACACACACACACATACACACACAGGCCTGTATAGATTCCCTCGGCTTTAAAACTCAGCCATGCCTAACACAGAAATAAGGAAATGTGTCTTCAAACAAATTGTGATTATCAGGACAGAATGCAAACGTAATTGAGCCTTGACAGGGTTAAAAAAAAAATTGGTTTTGTGGTGCTGGGGATGAAACCAGAACACTTTTTAAAAAAAAATCTGGAGGTTGGGAAAGGGGAGACGGGATAAAGTGTAACAGTTCTCACTTTCTCCATTTTCATAACTGTGATTCTAAGGGTGGCACCTTTGGTATGAGCAGGTCTCTAACTTTAAAAATTACATATATATAATTTAAAATTTATATGTATATTTAAAATATATATTTTTTACTTCGAGGTATATTTCAATACAATAATATCTCTTGAGAAGAAACTTTGCTTGATATATAGCAATTCTATTTCTCTTTGGTCTTTCTTTCGATTTAAATCAAATTTATTTTATAAAATAGATCACCTAAATTTTTAAGAACACATTAACTTGCTGGGCATGGTGGTGCACACCTGTAATCTCAATGGCCCAGGAGACTGGGGCAAAAGGATCGCAAGTTCAAAGCCTCAGCAACTTAATGAGGCCCTAAGCAACTCAGCGAGACCCTGTCTCTGAATGAGAAATAAAAAGGGCTGGGGATGTGGCTCAGTGGTTAAGCGCCCCTGAGTTCTATCCCCAGTACCAAAAACAAAAAAAATTAACTTTCTCTTCTTATATATGTGAATGACATCTGGGTGACATCTACCAAATGTCAATCTTCAGTTATTTCTGAGCTAGGGAATCTGGAATTGTTTTTTCCTTTCCCTTGTATAACTCTATATTAGTAAAATTTTAGAAATTAAATCAGGCATACACAAATCAGTTGCAAAATTAAAAATGAAAATATCTGAAATAAGATCCAGGAAGCTTATCTAACACAGTTGAGCTAAACGCAATGTATCACATGGGCACTGATTCACTTATGTTCAAGTGAACCTGCCTGCTAACTGGATATCAGAAAGTCTTCAAAAGACTGAACTTAATTAATCGCTGTTGAGGACACTTGGCAACTCTGGGGGGGAGGGGTATCTGGGATTGAACTCAGGGGCACTCGACCACTGAGCCACATCCCCAGCCCTATTTTGTGTTTTATGTAGAGACAGGGTCTCACTGAGTTGCTTAGCACCTTGCTTTTGCTGAGGCTGGCTTTGAACTCGCGATCCTCCTGCCTCAGCCTCCCAAGCTGCTGGGATGACAGGCATGTACCACGGTACCTGGCCTAAAACTAGTGACTCTTGACCATGGTGGTGGTTCTAGGAATCCACCAGAAGGCCATAGTGTGGCACAGAGCTATTCACATTTAGGCAAGAAATAACAACAGAGGAATGCCGAGGAAAGAGTGCCTGGGGCCTTCTGTATAATTTATGCAACTTTTGTGAGTCTATAATTTGTAAATTAAAATATTTAAAATAACCTATTGCATTTTGACTTGTTATAAAACCATAAAAATATATTTGAACTATAGCAAAGAGCTCATTGGAAGCCTGCCAGAAGTCATCTTGTACACACATGGTCTTAAGCCACGGGTCTCTTCCCCGCTATCTGACAGGGGAACTTAACCGATTTCTGACCAAGACCAATGAACTTGGAGAAAAGGGGCAACAGCCCAGAGGATTTGCATAAAGGGAGCTTGTGAACGAATCACCCATGTGCTAAAGACACCAACATGCCATCAGTGACCATCAAGTGGCCTGAAGTAAGGGCACAGCTGCCATCAGCATCACTGTGCAAGTGGTTCTAGCTCTTTGCTTGGCTTGGGTGGCAAATCCCACCCACTTTGAGGTCACTTCTGAGTGGCTTCATCACTAATATTTCCAAATAAGTATTTTTAAAACTTATTTTGAAATAAGACTCCTAAGAAGTTCTAGAAAATAGTACAGAGATCCCATGGACCCTTCCCCTAGCATTCCTGAAAGGTAAGATAACGATTGTTCCAGGAAATTGAAAGAATCTATGTGGCTTGCCCTGTGTAGAAAATAGCAGGGCAAATGGCCCTTCTGAAGCTCCAGGTCCTCAAGTGGTGTTGGCTGGATCAATGTACCGAGTTGCCATTATTTTGCAACTGCTTCAAAGGAAAGCTGGGAATTTACACAGAAAGAGCACTTCCTTCCCTTTTTAAGTAACTACATATGTATAACTGTGTGTGTTTACTTCAACATGAATTTCATGTAGCCACCACATGTGACCTTGCCCCAAGAAATGCCTGCCCATGGCATTTTCTCTGCAAGTCTTGGGAATGTAGATATTTCTCTCTAGTGATCCACAGATATTTTTCTCCCCAGGAGGCATGCTTTTTAAAGTAAAAACCTGGTTTCAAGCCAAATCAGGACTTCGTTCTGGGTGTTCAAACATCTTTCAGTAAAGGACAGCGCCATTTTGCATTAGCAGTTGCCAAGGCAACAGTACTCGGTGCTATAGAAATGGGTAATTGACTGAATGGATCGATGACAGGTGGTAGCTAGAGTTTCCTCGTGGTTGATCAGGCTTCTGTGAACGGCTACTCAATTATTCTAACTGTGTATATTAATGTTTCTGTAACCTTTTCAGCTAAGGAGCAGCCATTCATCCACAAACAATGCTTTCTAGATAGATAATACATTGAGATAGTTATTTTTTTTAAATGTCCTGGTGAGTTTTTATGCCTATAATTAACTTCTAGAAAAAGGTCAGAGTTTTGACTGGAATTCTGTCTTCCATCTCCCCAGGAGAACCTTCTCAGTGTCTACTATCTAGCTTCTTAAATGGTTTATCTGGGACAATTTGAACTTACTGCCATTTAGGAGTAAACAGAATGTATCTGAGGGAATAAAGAAATTTTGCTAATAGACTTACAGGTTAAGGCAAATATCACCTAGGATTTTCTTCCATGTTAGGTCACTGTAATTTAAAGCTCTACCTGCACTAACACAGTAGTTACCAGCCACATGTAGCTATTTAGACGAACAAGAATTAAGTAAAATTAAACTTCAGTGCCCCAGGTATGCTAGCTACATTTCCAGCAGGCCGTCTTCACACGTGGCCCATGGCAACTGCATTGGACTGTGTAACATAAACCATTTCTATCATCGCAGGTGTTACTGGAGTCCTCGCTGCTCTAGAACAATCTAAAACGAATAGATAACCGCCCCCACCGCAACACATACCCTCACACTTTCTCCCAACCACCAACCACCTCCTTGATCGTCTTAAATAAAATTTTTCACCAAAAAAAGTTCAGAATCTTCTCTGAACCCAGTTCTTTCTCCATGCCCATTGGAGGTCTAGCTTTGCTGTTACTTAGACCTAGTAGAAGAGATGTCACCATGCGAGGCTACCTGCAAGTCCATTACCTTGGGGTCCATCGTGCCTGGGGGGAGAGGTGGTTATTAACAGCTACTCCACTGGAGTCATTCAGAGCTTGCATCCCACTGGCCTACCATCCTGCGACAAATGATGCTCCGCAACAAGGTCTGAGGCGATTCTAGCTCGCTGGGCGGAGTGGAGTTAATAATTCACAGCAAGAGGTGGGGACCGTACCTGTGGGCGCGTGGGCCACTTTAGAGAGATAAGAACTGGAAACCAGACCTCCCTTGAGATTCTGTTACAGCTACTGCTGATCTTTGATTAGTCCTTCTGGGTGTAGACATGTGGAACACAGGCAGGACCCTCAGCCAGCCATGCTAAAGATGAAAGGTTCTCCCAGCCCCTTTAAATCCTCCAACTCCGGGGGATTTAAAGTTGATCGGGCAACTTCAAGATACATAATGTGGAAACTCTGGATCTCCCAGGTTGCTTTTATTTTCATTTGATGATTGTTGATTTTCAGATGCAAAAGTAATGCATGCATTTCTGCTTTTTGTAAAAGAATAACATTGTGGGAATCAGAGGCAGCGTAAGTTCAGATGGCTTTTCTCTGAAGCTCAGAGTCTGCTCCTTCCATCCTGGATCTTTTATTTGGTATTTATAAAGTTGTATTCTTTTTATTTGAAAGACATTGTATAAGCTACAGGCCCCCAAATCCAAGCCTGCAGTAGGCTGAGTGCATCCATGTTCACGCCTGCTTATAACAAGTAAATGGTTTTGTCTTCTGTGCAGGGGCATGACTGTATGCACAAATTTCTGTGAGGTTATCATGTGTGACATCAAGTTCTGCCATGTAGACTTTTCTGTCTTTTTGAGGGGGTACTGGGGATTGAACTCAGGGGCACTCGACCACTGAGCCACATCCCCAGCCCTATTTTGTATTTTATTTAGAGACAGGGTCCCTCTATGTTGCTTAGGACCTTGCTGAGTGACTGAGGCTGGCTTTGAACTCACGATCCTCCTGCCTCAGCCTCCCGAGCTGCTGGGATGACAGGTATGTGCCACTGTGCCTCATTTTTCATTCAATGATGTAGGTGGAGAATTTTTTAAGGTTAACGCATACCACGCTTTAAATAGATCGATCATGGCTGAAAATGTCCATGTGCACATAAGCAAAGAGGAAACTACTGCCACTTGTTATAGTGCCTCTCCGTGTTTTCAATATGATCGACATACCTGCTGATCCCCACGCTTATAAAACAGCCACAGGAGAAGCAGATCTCATCTCAAGCTATGCAGGGGAAGGAACAGGCTCTGACGCCATTGGTCTGGGATAAGGCCCGGGCACTGGGGTTTTTAAAGGCTTCCTGGGGAGTCTAAATGTGCACCAGGTCTGAGGACCACTGCTCTGCAGAGAGTCCCAGAAAAAAAGAAACATAATGAAAATGCTCTAAGGAATGAGTGTGACTTCATATCTCTGCCCCAAGTACAAGGTCAGCATTCAATTAGTGACCAGGGGTAATTATGGTTCACAGTCAGAGAGGCTGAGTGTGATCATGACCATGGGCATGTCCCTGGGGTCTGTCTCTGCCTAGAGGCCTGACATCTCACCTGCCTCTGGTACTGCCTTGAGGCTGGTCTTTCTCAGATAGGTGGAATCTCAGAGAAAAACAGAACCTTACTAGATAGGACACAGATCTGTGAGCGCGACCAACCAGGCTTGTCTCTTTAGTTAGACGAACAAAATCTCCAGTGTATGTTTATGCCAGATCAACTAGAACAAAATCGTCAATTTAAATGCCCCCAGATTCAAAGACCTACACAATGTGCCCACACCTGATTTATGGCTAGGCTGCTTAACCAGGAAGAAGCATTCTGAGCTGGGCACAGTGGCGCAAGCCTGTAATCCCAGCACTTTGGGAGGCTGAGACAGGAGAATTGTGAGTTCAAAGCCAGCTTCAGCAATGGTGAGGCACTAAGCACCTCAGTGAGACCCTGTCTCTACATAAAACACAAAATAGGGCTGGGGATGTGGCTCAGTGGTCCAGTGCCCCTGAGTTCAATCCCTGGTACCAAAAAAAAAAAAAAAAAAAGAAGCATTCTGAACCCCAGATATCCAATGATTGGCATGGGATTTGATTTCACAGAAGCTTGCCTGAGAACCTGTACCTTCCTTCCCAGGAAAATCCTATATATAGTCAGAGAGCTTGACGCTTGTCCCCGAGGACAAACGTCACTCACCTTCTCTTCTGAGAGGCCAGGAGCATTGGCACCATCCTTTTGGAGTGTATATGCCTTGGCTTTGCTCCTCTTTAATAAATCTTTGCTTGTGCCTGGATTTCGATGCATCCTAAACTTCTCAGCAGCCTAAAAACCTGCCTGGGCTGAGATGAGTCTCCACAGTCCCGTTAAAGGGACCTGCTTGGACCCTCATCTGGAGACACTTTCAGCTCACCAAGCCTCAGTTACCTGCTTGTCAGATCAGACCAGCGATGGTTAGTGTTTCCTGAACATCAGACTCCGGTTCCCAATTCTTGCCTGATGAACCAACCTCCCACATTACATATCATTACAATCAATGGCATTGACTGCTGTAGAGAGGTCATCATGAAAAGAACAGAATAACTCTGTGAGGGAGGTAGGAGAGTGAAGCTGTCCATCCTTTCTAATGGGTGAGGAAGCCCAAGATCAGATGGGAGTCAGGCAACCATGACCTCTTTCTCCTATGCTATATCTGCTCTATATTTTTTTGTGGGGGGGGGTACCGGGAATTGAACTTAGGGGCACTCGACCACTGAGCCACATCCCCAGCCCTATTTTGTGCTTTATGTAGAGACAGGGTCTCACTGAGTTGCTTAGGGCCTTGCTTAATTCCTGAGGTTGACTTTGAACTCACGATCCTCCTGCCTCAGGCTCCCAAGCTGCTGGGATGACAGGCATGTGCCACCACACCCAGTTTTTGTTTTTGTTTTTTTAAGTCAAGGGATTTTAATCCAAATTTATTGGTCCTTGATACTTCATCCTGGTGCTCAGGCATCCACCTCTGGACAGCCCCACATTCTTCCACTTAGCCCTGTGATGATGACCCGTAGGTGTCTACCTGACTGGATCCATGAATACCCAGGCAGCTGGTCAAGTATTGTGTCTATGAGGGCATTTGTGGAGGAGACTGGCACTCGAATCAGCAGAAAGAGGAGGAAGGTCTGCCCTCTGCCCATGTGGGTACCATCCTATTGGCCGAGGGCAGGAAAGGAAGTCCTCTCCCCTGGGGCTGGGACACCTATCTTCAGCTCTTGGACATGAGAACACCAGGTTCCCTGAACTTTGGACTTGGACTGAGCCACACACCTGTTTCTCTGGTTCTCCAGTTTGCGTAACCACAGGAACCAATATCCCTATAAATCTTCTCTCCTCTCTCTCTCTCTCTCTCCATATATATATATATATATTGGTTCCGCCTGTCTGGAGATTTCTATTACAAGTTCTGACCAACAATAGCAGAAATAGCAGTTCACAAGTCTTTGAAAACTCTAATTTTTAACCAGTAACTTTACTTAGAAATGATTCCATTTTGGTAACTTAATAGATGAGATCATGTGTCACCAATTTGGTTACAAAGGAAAAAGAACAGAAATGTTACCATCAGGAATGCTTTCTCTCCTCATATGGTGATTGGTTCTCTGGTGAAGCATTTCACCTAATATTTATTTCATATCTACAGTCTGCCTGTATGTCTTAGACCCTGTAAATGCAACAGCGAACAAGAAAGATAAAATGATTTTTATATGATTCTTTATATTTTTTTGCATTTCTGGTATGCATATATTTTAATTGAAATATAATTCACACATACATGAAATTCACCTGTTTATAAAGCATACGATTCAGTGGTTTCTTTTTAGGCTGTGCAATCATTACCACAATCTAATTCTAGAATATTTTCACAATCATCCCTGACAAACTCCATATCCAACATCAGTCACTCCCCATTTTCTCATCACGAATCTACTTTGTCTCCATGGACTTCACACCTTTCAGCACCTGAGGGACCAATCACATGGGATGTCCTGCTGGTGGTCATCTATGGCTCCCCCAATGCCAACAGCCTCCAGTCAGCCCACACCTCGCACCTTCCCTCTTCCCCTAATCTTGAAGTTATCTCATTCTTTCACCTGCCTTGGAGTTGATGTCAAAATGCTGTGACAGGCACCAACTCCCTTGCTCCAGCAAACTTTGAATAAATATCTCTTGCTAATTCTCCTCTGGCTGGTCTTCGTCTATGTCCACCATTGCTGATGTTCAGTCATGTCATCTAATTTTTGCAGAAGTGGGAATCCCAAAGTTCTTCCCTAATATAACAAACAGATATGATGAATTCTCTAGTGAAGATGTCTTAGTGGAAATTTTTCGACCATGGAGACATTTGAAAGTTGCAAGAATTGATCTGAGGAAACATAATATTACTGCTTCTGGAATATATGGTGGAGAGGAATTTTTATAAATCTCTATCACATGTACCTTTAAGACTTTTCCCAGCTATTTGCATAATGATTGCCTCATATCTAAGATCAGGACTGATAAAGTCATTGACAAATTTTGTAGAAGAGTTAAAAAACAAACTATAGTAACAGGTATAGCTTCTTAACTTCTGCCAAAAATAAATTAATGTAGCCAGGCGCAGTGACACACACCTGTAATCCCAGCAACACAGGAGGCTGAAGCAGGAGGATTGCAAGTTCAAATCCAGCCTCAGCAACGGTGAGGTGTTAAGCAACTCAGTGAGATCCTGTCTCTAAATAAAACACAAAATAGGGCTGGGGATATGTCTCAGTAGTCAAATGTCCCTGAGTTCAATACCCAGTACCAAAAAACAAAAGAAAAACAAAAACAAACCCAGCCTCAGGAACTTAGCAAGGCACTCAGTAACTAAGTGAGACCCTGTCTCTAAATAAAATACAAAATAGGGCTGGGGATGTAGCCTGATGGTTAGGCGCCTATGGGTTCAATTCCCAGTACCAAATAAATAAATAAATGAAAATGAATGTAACTGAAGGTGCCAATCCTTTACTAACTCCCCACATTTTGTACTACAATGTTTATTTCTGTTTTGAATTTTTTCCACCGGCATGGTTTTTATATATGGAAAGCTCAATAAATCATTTCAATCTCTCCATTTCTTATGTGGCTATTATTGTTACTTGTTTCATGTCATGATTACCTCTGAAGATATTTTGTTGTAGAGAAGATGGGGTTTTTTAAAAAAATGACCTGTTGCAGGTGCACTGCTGTGGAACGCATATTCTCTTTCATGGCTGTGTAAGACCTCATTGTGTGGATTCAGCACACAACAGGGAGCCAGGCCCTGGAGGTCATTGTTGAGGTTGTTTTGAGCTTTGTGCTACTATGAATGATGCTCCAATATCACTCTGAGGTATACATCTATGGAGAAGTGCAGGATACTGAATTTCTAAGAGTGAAAATTCTGCAAAGCTTATATGCATTTAATCAGCACACTACAGTGATGCAGCCACATTGCTGTTTATAGCAGCTCAATTCACAATGGCTAAACTATGGAACCAATTTAGGTGCCCCTCAATAGATGAATGGATAAAGAAAATATGGTATGTGTAACAATGGAATATTACTCAGCCAGGAAAGAAATGAAACTATAGCATTTAATGGTAAATGGATGAAAATGGAGACTCTCGTGCTAAGTAAAATAAACCAATCCCCCAAAAGCCAAAGGCCAAAGGTTCTCTCCAATTTGCAGATACCAACTGACTCACAATAATGGGGAGGGGGCCATTAGGGAAGAATAGGAGTACTTTGGATTAGACAAAGGGGTAGGAAGGGAAGGGAAGGGGGTTGGCAAAGATAGTGGAATGAATCGGATGTTCCTTCTCAAGTTCATATATGAATACGTGACCCATGTACCCTACATCATGTACAGTCAGAAGAACAGGAAGCTGCACTCCATGTGTGTATAACGTATCAAGGTGCATTCTGTCACATGTAGCTAAAATTTTTTTTTTAAATCATGGGGCTGGGGTTGTGGCTCAGTGGTAAAGCGCTTGCCTAGCATGTGTGAGACACTGGGTTCGATCCTCAGCACCACATAAAAATAAGTAAACAAAATAAAGGCATTGTGTCCATCTACAACTAAAAAAAATTTAAAAAACTTATGTGCATTTAATATTTTGCTAAACACTGTCAAAAGTCCATCAAAAGATGTACAAATTTACATTCCCTGTGGGGCAGAAGCATGCCAGTCCTCCTGTACTCAGGCTTTGTATCATCAAAAGCCTTGATAGCTGGGCTGGGATTGTAGCTCAGCAGTAGAGCACTTGCCTCACATGCATAAAGCCCTGGGTTCGATCCTCAGCACCACATACAAAGCAATAAAATAAAGACATTGTATCCGTTGACAACTAAAAAAAAAAAAATTAAAAAAAAAAAAGCCTTGATAGATGCCTTTCTAATGGGGAGAAAGTAGCACTTCTTTAATTTAAAAAAAAATTTTTTTAGTTGTTGATTGACTTTTATTTATTCATTTATTTATATGCAGTGCTGAGGACGAAACCCAGTGCCTCTCACATGGGAGGCAAGCGCTCTACCGCTGAGCCACAACCCCAGCTCACTTCCTTAATTTTAAGGAAGGTTACATTTAAAATCCATTTGGATGTCTTTACCATTATTCCTTCCTCTCCTTCCTCTTTTGGGACTATTGCTTTTCTACATTATTTCTAAGTATTCTTTATATCTTCATGAAATTGGTCTTTTGTTATATGTTGCAAATAAGCATCCGAGGTTTCTTGTCCTTTGACATTATTTAGGATTTTTCAATAACTTCAATTTGTGTGTAAATTCTGTTACACAGTCTTTTTCCTTAATGGTTTCTTAAAATAGCACATTAAAATATTGTTTATTTTGCCGGGCACGGTGGCGCATGCCTGTCATCCCAGTGCCTTGGGAGGCTAAGGCAGGAGGATCGCAAGTTCAAAGCCAGCCTCAGCAAAAGTGAGGCCCTAAGCAACTCAGTGAGACTCTGTCTCTAAATAAAATACAAAATAGAGCTGGGAATGTGGCTCAGTGGTCAAGTGCCCCTGAGTTCAATCCCTGGCACACCCCCAAATATATACTATTAATCTTGATTATTATGTTTTTGGTGACTCCTCCCTTAAACTTCATACCTGAGGTAAGTGCTTCATTTACCTCCCCCTAGCCCTGCTGATACACAAAGCTTACTGTTGTAAAGTATCAGAAGTAGACAGAAATGCTGGTGAGTTATTTCTCATTTGTGCTTGATTCCTTTTATTCTATGAAAAGAGCAACTCTGCACAATATTGTCAAAAAGAGAAAGAGTGTAGACAATGGTTTGTCAGAAGTGCTTTCATTGCCATAAAGTTTGCTAATCCATTCAACCTGCAAAAGGCCATGTAGAAACTGAAGACTAAGTAATATAGTATGAAAAAAATTAAAGTCCATCAACTGATAAATGTGTTAAATCTATTCAATGGAATATAATTCAACCATAAAAAGGAATGGAGTTCTGATAGTGCTACGATTTGGATAAATCTTAGAAGCCTTATGGTAGGTGAAATGAGACAGACACAAAAGGCCACATATCATATGATTCCATTTATACAAAATGCTCAGAACTGGCAAATCCACAGAGAAAGAAAGGTTAGAGGAAACCAGGGACTGAGAAGGCAACGGTAGTAGCTGCTAATGGGTACAGTTTCTTTTATGTGGAGGGACAAAAAAATTGTGGAATAGTGGTATTGGTTACACATTTATGTAAATACATGAAAACCTGATCAACTATATGCTCTGAAAGAGCAGATTTTATGGTGTATGGATATTTCAGTAAAGTTGTCACTAAGAAAAACACAAAATATAAGCTAGGGGAAAATGTTTTTAAAAGAAACAGAGGCCTCTATAGATCCATGGCGAAGATAACTCCCTGCTGAAAAACAAGAAGAAACTTGAAGTGGTAAAATGTGAAAGAATTTCAATGGATCCAATCCTGGCTTTGCTAGTTGCCTATCCTTTCTGTACCTTATTTTCTCATCTAAAAATAAAATGGATAATAAGATGTATTTCCCAGGTTGGTATGAGGGTTTGTGAGGTCACTCACACACAAGCGTAGGACTGTGGCTCCTGTTGGGCACAGCTGTACACATCCGTGGGCCTCTGGCTGTGGTCTTGGTTTGTCTCTTAGCAACGTGTAAGGCAACAGTGACTGGACCAGACAGGCAGAGGTTGAAAGAAAAAGACCATTAGAGACCAGTGCCTACCATGGTGGGCAGGAGGCAGGGGAAGGCACAGATGAGGAAGAGAAGGTGACGGATGGACAAATGGTACATGAGCCACTAGAGATGGCAGGAGACAACAGTCGCTAAGGCCTCAGGGCGCTGCCTAAACTTTTTTTTTTTTTTAATTCTCTTTCCTGAGCTCTGACCACTGTACAAAAATTATGGTTCTCTGGTAGACAAAACCACCTTTAAGCTTCAGAAAAAAATTTGTGGGGGGGGTGCTGGGGATTGAACTTGGGGTGCTCTACCACTGACCTAAACCCCCAGCCCTTTTTATTTTTTGTTTTGAGTCAGGGTCTTCCTAAGTTCTCCAGGCTTGAACTTGGGATCCTCCAACCTCAGCCTCCCCGGTGGCTGGGAATACAGGTGTGCAGCATCACACCTGGGTAATTTTGACACTTATGCAATTTCCAAATACATTTTTTCCAAGAAAGCCTAACCAATTCTAACTTCAACTTGGATGTTGGCTTATCATAATCTGAGCTTCATAAAACCCCTGCTGCCCTTCAGCAACAGTAGCAAATCCTAACAGAGCTCCTGTGGCAGTTAGGCTTCTAAACACTCTACTCATGTTAAATCTTTACTCCTTATAACAGCCCACAGGATGGATCCTGTCATTAGTCCTGGTCACAAAGTAAGGAAACCAAAGCACAGAGGAGCTAAATAACCCACCCAAAGGCACACAGCCAGGAAGTCAGCTGCAGTGTCTGCCTCTATATTACACATATTCTTCCACGATACCTTCAGAAGGTTTGCCTTACAAGGTGTGACGAAACCAAGACATCTATCAAGTTGTCCTGGTCGCAGGTTGAAAGGACTTTGTTCAGAGTCTCGCAGAGTTTGTAACTGATTTTCAAACACGCACTGCAAATGAATTTGGGGATATATAAAGGACATACACTGGCCTGGCGAGAGAGCCTGGTGGGCAAGTCAGACCCTGGGGCCATCATGCTGGGAGGCAGGCCTGGCGTCCCTCCCTCCCCAACTATTTTTGGGAAGAGCGCCCCCTCCCAGGGAGAATTGAGGACAAACATGTCACATCCAGTCCTGTTCTGCAAAAGGTTTGCTGAGAATGCTGAGGTTAGAAACCTCAGATAGAAGGTCTAGAGGTTGTTCTGTGACCAGTTTTGTCATGATTTGACCACTCTTTTCCTGTAATTTAGCCATCCCATGGTCACATACAGTTTTTCTTCCTTGCAAAGAGGAAAATATCCTGTGTCAAGGGACATATTGTGCTAATGTTTTTAATTAAAAAAAAAAAAATTTAGAACTGGGGATTGAGCCCAGGGATTCTCTGACCATCTGACCACTGAGATATACATCCCCAGCCCATTTTATATTTCATTTTGAGACAGGATCTCACTATGTTGCCCAAGCTGGACTTGAACTTGAGATTCTCCTGCCTTGCGCCCCGCCCCCGCCCCCAAGTAACAGGGATTACAGGCATGCACCATTCTGCCTAGCTCTTGGGCTTATTTTTGGAATTCTAAACATATCCTACAAACACTGAGGGGAAGTAGGACTTATGTCTGTAGACACTGGGTGCCCATCTGATGTTACTTCACCTCAGGAAGTATCGTCAAATATCCAGGCATAGAGGGTGCCAGAGATGGACACTCCCATCATCTCAGCTACTTGGAAGGCTGAGGCAGGAGGCCACAGGATCACAAATTTGAGGCCAACCTGAGCAACTTAATTAGATCTTGTCTCAAAGTGAAATTTAAAAAGGGGTGGGTTGCGGTTGGTGTTGTGGCTCAGTGGTAGAGTACTTGCCTTGCACGTGTGAGGTACTAGGTTCAATCCTTAGCACCACATAAAAATAAATAAAGATATTATGTCCATCTACAACTAAAAAAATTTTTTTAAAAGGGCTGGGAATGTATCTCAGTGAGAGAGCACTCCTGAGTTTGACCCTCAATACTAACAATAAAAATAAAAGGGGGCTGGGATTGTAGCTCAGTGGTAGAGCGCTTGCCTCGCATGCGTGAGGCCCTGGGTTCGATCCTCAGCACCACATACAAACCAATAAAATAATGACATTGTGTCCAAAAAATAAAAATTAAAAAAAAATAAATAAAAGGAACTAAGTCTATGACTACTCAGGAATAACTCAGGGAAGATCTGTGACAAGCTCTTGTCCCTTAATCTCCCCCATCCATGAGGGACACATCCCAAGACCCCCAGTGGATGTCTGAAACCACGCATGGTACCCAGCTCTATGTATATTAAGTTTTTTCCTATACATAACTTATGATAAAATCTAATTTATAAATTAGGCACAGCATAAAATTAATACTAACAGAATAACTATAAAGATACTATAATAAAATTATTTAAAACTTGTGAATTCTTTATTTCCAGAATTTTCCATTTAATGTTTTCAAATA
Source organism: Geosciurus inauris (assembly GCA_004024805.1). Classification (NCBI taxonomy): domain Eukaryota; kingdom Metazoa; phylum Chordata; class Mammalia; order Rodentia; family Sciuridae; genus Geosciurus; species Geosciurus inauris. Next base: position 168,625 of record PVHX01001646.1, read on the forward strand.
GGTTGACTATGGGCAACTGAAACCAGAAAAAGCAAAAATATAGATCCAGGGGACTACTGTGTTTTATATGGTGAATTTGTCACCCAAAGAATTAACACCAATGGGCTGGAGTTGTATCTCAGTGGTAGAGCACTTGCCCAGCACGTGTGAGGCACTGGATTCAATCCTCACCACTACATAAAAATAAATAAATAAAAGTATTGTGTACGTTTACAATTATAATAAAAATAAAAATAAATTAATACCAAATCAGACACAGCTACTAGACACAAAGATTTCTGAAAAAAATCTCACACGTGAAGAGGTAGTGGACAACCCAGGTCAGGTTGAGCTGGCTATACGCTCGCTGCAGGATTATACCAAATCCTGTGATTATATAAAAATCCTGTGATTATATAAAAACACAAAGAGTAAGCCAGGCATGGTGGCTCATGCCTGCAATCCCAGTGACGCAGGAGGCTGAGTCAGGATCACAGGTTCAAAGCTAGCCTCAGCAACTTAGTGAGACCCTAAGCAACTTAGCCAGACCTAGTCTTAAAAAATAAAAGGACTGGGAATGTAGTTCAATGGTTGAAGCGCCTCTGGGTTCAATCCCTAAACCGCGCATGCGCACGCGCATACACACAAAGCCTGAAGAATAAATGAAACCAAAACAACTCCTCTCCAGCTACCATGTAGGAGCTACGTTTGAAAACCAAGCATGGAATGGAGAAATAATTGCATAGACATGGCAGGACCATCGACCTCTGCCTTACTCATCTTTTAACATTAAAAAAAGAAAGCCTGCCTGAACTTTTCTCTTTTCTAAAAGCCCTAAAAAGCATCCCCGAGGACCGGTAAAGGATACTACTGAAGTTCTCCTTCCAGAAGTGTTTCTCTCTGGAAGTTCTTAAACGTGAAGAAGGCCCAGATTTTGCATCTGAAAGTTTGGAAAATATGGGGCGGAGGGTCTCGTGTCTTCCCACTCTTCTATGCCAAATGGCAAAACCTCTACCTGGAGGGGAAACTAATCCTCTCAGAACCCTGGGAGCATTTGACCTTGTCAAAGAAGGATCAGTGTGTACCATGGGGAAGAGGGAATTCAGGAGTTTTAAAAATATATCCTTTGCCATCTTCGATGGTTTAATTATTAAGGAAGGTGGAACAAACCCAAACTTTTAAAAATCAATAGTGGAGCCAGGCGTGGCGGTGCATGCCTGTCATCCCAGCGGCTGGGGAGGCTGAGGCAGGAGGATCACAAGTTCAAAGCCAGCCTCAGCAACTTAGCAAGACCCTCAGCAACTTGGTGAGACCCTGTCTCTAAATAAAACATAAACAAGGCTGGGGATGTGGCTCAGTGGTTCAATCCCTGGTAGCAAAAAAAAAAAAAAGAAAGAAAGAAATCAATAGTGGAGACAGACACTGCTGTGGATTTTCTAAAATGGCTTTCTGACTTTTGGCTTTGAGCAATAGCCTAGCCACATCAGGATAAGGAAACACAACACACCAGAAACCACTGTATGGGAAGGATTACTATTTCATAGTCAATTGAAAAGATTAACAGAAATGAATCCCCTAACCAGGAAAATTTATCTATGCCACAACACCAGGCTCCTGGCTACAGTTAAATGATACTTAAGTGAGCAACCTGTCAGACAGCTGAGTAATACTGCAATATTCATGATTTTCCAAAGGAAAATGTACAAGGGCACTGCCCAGATGCTAAAAGCCCCTCCGACAGACAGACAGTCCTAATTCAATTATTACTTTGTGTCTAGCAGCCCAAGGCTGCAACTCCAAATAAAAAGGGGGGGGGGGCGTTGGGGGCAGTGGTGAAGGTAGAAAATTGTGTGATTTCTTGGAAATCCCACAACATGATTTCACTTTGAACTTGCAAGAAAATATTCAGGCATGATTTGCATAAAACGGGGTGTTGTTCCCTTCTAGAACTATGGGTCCCAATTAAAAATAATGAGGCCCGTCTCCAGCCGCCAGACCCAATTAGAGATAATGAGGACTGAAGGCTCCTGAAGGAGATTCATTTTTCTCTGACAGACGAATTGGGACAGGGGTCTTACTAGGGGTCATCGAGATAGGCCCAGCAACAAAGTATGGGGCGCTCAAGCTTATGAAGCCCTTATGAATCCAGTTGTTAAATAGGAAGTAGGAAACCCCTCAGCTCACAGAGCACTAGACTAACCCCCGCAGGATGTGTGTCTCCCTGCCACCGATGCCCCGGACATCCAGACAGCTGCTGTTAGCTGAACGTGCCTATCGCTACGAAAAGTTTTTAAGAATAAAAGCCATCATTTAAATATGGTCAAGTGGCTGAAAAAGTTGAGAAAAAAGTGCTAATTAGCTTTGATCATGGCACATGGTCTATGCATACCAAATGATCACTCTGTACCCTTAAATACGTACGATTATGGGTCAATTTTAAAAAATACTGTGGGGTTTAGGGTGTCAATGATAAAGCACATGCTTATCATGAGCAGCACAGCAAAAAACAAAAAACCTGAAAAAGTGTACCTGACTTCATGTGTGTACATTTATACATGCATACATGTGTTTACAAACTGAGTATTATGGGTATATGTGTGGGGGTGCATTTTTTATTTGGAATAATTTTTGACTTATATTCATCCCTCGGCATCTACAGGGGACCGGTATCTGCAGGGGATCCTGGAACCAAAGTCCACAGGTGTTTATGTCTCATGCAAAATGGTGGAGGGGCCGGGGTGTAGGTCAGCGGTAGAGTGAGTGCTTAGCGTGCAGGAAGCCATGGGTTCGATTCCCAGCACCAGAAAAAATAAAGCATAGTGTTGTAATTTGTGCATACAACCTAAGCACATCTTCCTATATACTGTAATCATCTCTAGATGACTTGCAATACCTAATATAAATGTTCTATAGTTACACTATACTGTTTAAGGAATAATAACAAGAAAAAGAAAGTCAGTACATGTGTAGTATATTCTTTTCAAATATTTTCTGTCCGTAGTTGTTGAATCGGAAGATGCAGAACCCCCTCAGATGCAGAAAATCCACTGTACCAAAAAGTGGGAAAGAAGCTGGGCACAGTGGCGCAAGCCTGTAATCCTAGCACTTTGGGAGGCTGAGACAGGAGGATCGCGAGTTCAAAGCCAGCCTCAGCAGTGGTGAGGCGCTAAGCAACTCAGTGAGACCCTGTCTCTACATGAAACACAAAATAGGGCTGGGATGTGGCTCAGGGGTCAAGTGCCCCTGAGTTCAATCCCCAGTACCAAAAAAAAAAGTGTGAAAGTATAGAAAGTTCCGTGTACCCTAGTTTGCCTAAAGTCAGCATCTCACATAACCCAGGATGTTGGTCATAACTGAGAAATGCAATTAACATTATCATTAACTAGACTTGATATGATTCAGATTTCCAGTTTTGTCATGATTTTTTTGTTTGTTTGTCCCAAGAGCCAATCCCAAATACCACCCTGCTGTCCAAAAGTGTCTTGTTCATTCTGTTTTATTCCCTGCCTTCTTCCCTGTAACTACTGCAGCCATCTTTCCACGGCTGCATCCCCAGCGCTTGGCCTGGACCATAATGTGAAATTCCAGGTAGGAAAGCATGTTCTCCTCCAAGCCTGCAGGAAGCTCCGGTATCCAGCCTCGGCAGTCACTGGCTCACTGTTGATGAACCAGGGGGATTGTTTTTGAGGAGGGGGAGCACAGCCTAACGTGAGAGCGTGACTGGCAGGTGCTTAATGATTCCTAGTGGAACAAATGAAAGGAAAAGGCCATCATCCAGGGAAGGCAAGAACCAAACGCTCTGCAGGCTGCTACTAGTAGAGAGGCTATTTCACCCACCTGTCTTGAGGGTGACTTTGAATCATTTTCCCAGATAAGGATTAACAGAAGGCTAGCTCCTGATCCTGGGGTCGTTCGAAATTCATCTCAGCTACGTCTGAGGGCTTCGTCTGCCCTTTCCTAGCAAAGGTTCTCTCCCCCTCTGGTCTCCCCACTGTGTCCCAGGGAGAAGGACCACTTCACCTCAAGCAGTGGGCAGTAAGCTTCTTCTGGGAAGAGTTAGAGAAATTATAACTATTTTAGGCTTTTTAGGACATAAAGGACCCAGTCACAACTGCCTGAGTCTGCTGCTGTTGCTGGAAAACGGCTGGGGACAATACAAAACAGGCACGACTGTGTTCCAATAAAACTTTGTTTATAAAAACAAGCAGTGGGCCACAGGCTGTTTTCCAACTTGTAATAGAGGGCACACTGACACTCCTCGTGCTCTAAGTGCAGAAAGGATGATATATCGTGAAGACTCGTGTCCCTCTGTGTCTAGGTAAGCTGTGGCTCCCTTAAAACCAACAGAACGTGATAGAAGGGACACTGCATGGCTCCTGGGGTGAAGTCAAAGACACAGTTATAGCAGTCTAGCTGCCCTGTGGCTGCCATGTTGTGGGGAAGCCCAACTATAAGGAGAGGCTAGACTCCCCTTCCCCCCAGTCCAGGGGCCAGACATGAGAATGAGCCAGTCTTGGGATGACTGGAGTTCAACTATCAAGTCACTCCCACTCAGCCTTTGAGTCTCTCCAGCTGAGGCCCCGGACATCCAAGACCAAAGACCAGCCAACTCCATTGTATTGAATGGAGTTGAATTCCTCACACATAGAATCAGTGAGAACAATAAAAGGGTGGTTTTATGCCATGACCTTTGAGGCCATTTATTAATACCCAATCATAACTGATACAAGGAGGAATATACTCTCTTAAGCAACCTCGCTAAACCAGGTTTGCTGAACTCTCAACCTTCTGGAACATTCCTAAGGTCCAGGAATCAACAGCATCAGTACCATCCAGGAACATTTACAACTGCATGATCTCAGACCCCCTCCCAGATTTATTAAGTCATAATCCATCTTTTAATAAGATCCCCAAATGATTCATCTGTACAAATTTGAAAAACAGGGTTTTCCAGAACATCCATGCCTTTCTGCCCCCAAGTTGGATGCATATTGAAATTTACCTGTATTTGTTCCCAAGCTTATTTGTGCTGTGATTCCTGTCGATATTGCAACAGGATGTGAGTACACGGACATCTCTCAATATGTCTTACAAAGAGAATGTGGACTGTGGGTTAATTCCCATTAAATGAGGTAAGGAGAGAAAACTATAAAAGACTTAAGATAAAAATCTAGAAGGATTCTGTATTTAGAGGGTTTATCCAAGTGCATTAGGTCCTTGTTCCGCCACAAGTGACCCTGGCAAGTGAAGATAATTCATTACGGATACGGTTAAAGAATAATACTTAGCTTAGTCTCATAACCAAACACAATAAAGACAACAAACTTTGACCCTGTGCAAAAGATTTGTAAAGTCAAAGTGCATAAAGACATTTGAATTTTGAGTTTTTCAGAATGCATGGCAGATGCTTTGGATAGGTGACCCAAAGGCCAGGCAGAGAGCTTTTTTCCTTGTCTCTTACTGATTTAAAATTCCAGGAATGTCAAACTCTGGAGTTACAGGTTCCCTTGCAGCTATAGGTGGCAAAGTGGCTCAGTTCCTGACAAAGAGCTGCAAATCAGCGGGTCTAGAAGATGTTTCCAGGGAATCTTTTGGAGGGGGAGGGGATACCGAGGATTGAACTAAGGGGCACTTGACCACTAAGCCACATCCCCAGCCCTATTTTGTGTTTTATGTAGAGACAGGGTCTCACTGAGTTGCTTAGTGCCTCGCTTTTGCTGAGGCTGGCTTTGAATTCACAATCTCCTGCCTCAGCCTCCCAAAGTGCTGGGATGACAGGCATGTGCCACCATGCCCAGCTCCTGGGAATCTTTATAAAGTACACAGATCTTACTTACTGCAGTAAACATTTTTTTAAAACTACTCTCTGGATCTCTGCTCGTAGCTCCTGTACAATATTCCAAACACAGTTCCCTCTCGTTCAAGCCAGCCATTTCTCTAAGGATGAGCGTTCAGGCCAGCTGTAGCTCGCTTCCTTAAACATCAGCACGATGACCATCTTTAGGTGCGTTCTCTTTTGGACTTGTGCAGTTTCTTAGGGTTGTGCTATGGTTCTTGAGTGTCCCCTGAAAGCTTGTGTGTTAGGGCCTTAGTCTCCAGTCTGGCACTGTTGGGAGGTGGTGGAAATATTAAGAAGCAGGCTGGTGGAGGTGTTGGAGACCCTGGGGTGTCCCCTCACAGGAGAGCCCGGGGCCTCTGAGACCCTCCTCTTTCCGTTCTGGCCACGAGGCAGGGGGTTTCGCTATGCCACAGGTCCAAAACTACGGGGTCAACCGATCATGGACTGAGAGCCGAAACTGTGAGCCAGGACAAATCTCTTCCCTTGACAAGTTGATTTTCTCAGGCATTTGCTTGAGTGATGGAAGTGACCACAGGCTGTATGGCCAGGAATGGGACTACTGGGTGACAAAGGCATACGGGCACATCATCTCATCATCTTCTGCCAACGCTTTTAGAAAATGGCAGTGGCCCTGGGCTGGTTGTCCCCTCAACAGTGCATTATGGGTTCTGTTTCTCTATTATTGTTGGCATAACTTGGTATTTTCAGGTTTTCCAATCTCAGTCTGATCAATGTACAGAATTTCATGGTTATTTTAGTATTATGTTGATTTTATTATTTATTATGTTGATTTATTTATTTTATTATTTATTATGTTGATTTATTATTATTATTTTAGTATTATGTTGATTTTTCATGAGATTGTAAAGACATTAATCACAACAATGATCCAGTTGGTAAATGTCTTGGTCACATGAATACCTGACACTTCCTCTCCACTGGGTGTCCGTCTTTCTGTTGGTTACATGTGTTCCCTTTTATCTCCTAGTTCTGGATCTGAATCCCTGGTTGGTTGGGACACGGTAAAGATCTCTGAATCCATGACCTCTTGGATGTGTGCAGTGTCCTCCGAAGGATGTAAAGCCTTCATTTTTAGGATATTTGGATTTATCCACTGATGTCCTTTGTGTTGGGGGTCGAGATTAACAAATCTTTCCTGACATTCTGTGGTAGATATTATTTTGTATTTATATTCAGTCTTTTGCATTTTAGGGCTTCTAAACCCTTTTAGAGATTCCTTTTGTATACAGTATACAGTTTAGAGTAGAAATTAACCATTCTGTTTAGAATTTGATCAAGTTTAGAAAATAAGGAGAAATGGATGACATTAAAGGATCTCATCCCAAGCATGAGGGAAATACAAATCAATACCACAACAATACCACTTCACACTCATGAGGCTGGCCTTTTTTTTGGCACTGGGGATTGACCTCAGTGGTCGAGCCACATCTCCAGCCCTCTTTGGTATTTATGTAGAGACAGGGTCTCACTGAGTTGCTTAGCGCCTCACTATTGCTGAGGCTGGCTTTGAACCCGCGATCCTCCTGTCTCAGCCTCCCTAAGTGCTGGGATTACAAGCATGCGCCACCGCGCCCGGCTGACAATTATTTTTAAAAAACAAAACAAGCGTTGGTGAAGATATGAAAAACTAGGAAGCCAGGCAGTGATAAATGTTTCCCCACAAGACCGGGGTGCTGCTAAACATTGTACATGCACAGTCCCCACAAACAGAGGTTCATCCAGCCCAAACGTCAGTTATACCGAGGTTAAGAACCCTGCCAAAGCCCTTTTTCATGGCAAGCAAAAGTTTTTCTAATTTTTACAATTGCTATATTCATTTGCTTCACAACACAATTGTGAGAAAACACATAGCATTTACCATCTCGGTCCTGAGTGTACGGTTCAGTAGCGTTAAGCGTGTTCGGGCAGTGGTATGACAAACCTCCACAAGGATTTCGCCTTGCCAATCTGAAACTCTGTACTCATGAACACTAACGCCCCTCTCCCCTCCCCCAGCCCTGGGGAAACATCCTTCCGCTTTCTGTCTTCATGAATTTGGTACTCTAGGTACCCAAGTGGGATCATAGGGTGATTTTGTGACTGCCTTTTTTTTTTTACTCAACATAATGTCAAGTTTCATCCATCCTGCAACATGTGACAGGATTTCTTTCCTTCTTAAAGGCTGAATAATATTCCATTGTGTGCATAATGCCACAAGTGTTTGTTAAGGACACTTGGGTCTTGTCCACTTTGGGCTCTTGTGAATGATGCTACTATGAACATGGCTGTGCAAACATCTACTCAAGTCCCTGGTTCCAATTCTTTGGGGTATAAACCCAGAATATGGATGTGTCATTTCCTTGACTTTGACATTCACTTTGGAGTAATTTGGAGTAAAGACAGTACCAAGTTCCTGTCTACTTCACCTTCTTTCTCCCTTATCAACTGATGTTACTATGATATATTTTTCACTATTAAAATCAACATGGTACATTTATATTAACTCTAGACTTGATTCAGATGTCACCAGTATTCCATTAATGTTCTTCTGGTACAGAATCCAGGGTTCTACAATACGCCTGGTTGTTATATCTGCCCCACTCTTCTCTGGCCTGGGGTAGTTTCTCATGACCTTGACAGTTTTGAAGGGTACCGTCCAGGTACGTTGTACAGCATGCCTCAAGTTTGCTTTGTCCATTGCTTGATTTAGGAGTAGGCTGGGGTTGTGAATTACTATTATTATTTTTTGCAAGAATGTAGGGAGGCGAGATGCCTCTGTTCTTCTCATCACATCTTACCCAGGGGCACACAAGACCCTCATCACTGGTGATGTTAGCATTCATCCCAGTTGGTGCTGGGCCACTCCATTGTCAAGTTCCCCCCTCTCTCTCTTTCCATACTGTCTTTGGAGGTAAGTCACTAAGACCAGCTCCTGGGTGAAGGGGTGGGGCCAGGGAAAATTCACCTGCATCTCCTGCAGGAGAGAGCATGACATCTATTACTTGGGATCCTTCTGTAGGGAATATTTGTCTTAATTTATACAATTTATGCAATTTTGTACACTACTTTTAAAACATTGTACAATGGCTACATATTTTACACTTGATTCTTTAATATACTTGCAAACCTGATAGAAACAGACCAGGGAATGAGTCTGCGGCACAGTTGAGGTTACTCATGTTGTTGACAACAGTGACAATAAAAGCTACGCAGATCATTCTGAATAAGACATTATCCAACCCAGGGCTTGAGACCCAGGGCTGAAATATGGAGCAGTTACACACAGCTCCCCTAAATCTGGGCTGAGCAGCTTACAAGCGTCCTCTCAGGAAAGGGCTGCAAAACCCTCTGGGGGAAGTCATTAACTGGTCCCCTAGAGAGGACATTGTCATTACTACTTGGCTAGCCAATGCCATCCTAGATCCCTGAATTCAGTGATAAGCAATAAAACCAGTGTGGGGTACACATCCCTAAAAAAAAAAAAAAAAAAAAAACAAAGCAATTTCTCCAACAGGAACTTTCAAATCCAACAGCATTTCTACTTGCATTTGGTCTGGCTCTGTAGAAAGAAATATGGAAACGAATGCTTGGGATAAACACCAATTAGTTCTAATGAAAGGGCTGTTTTTTTTTGTTGTTGTTGTTTTTTTTTTTAGAAACAGGCCCCCCAATGCTGAGAGAAGTGTACTGAGTTCTTTGAAACATTCCAGATTTTCTGAGACAGCATATTCTGATTGCAAAGTTATTTCTCACCTAAGCATCTGGAATCAAACCAGAGATCAGCAGGGAGATTTGAATGTACATAGAAGTTGTCCAAGATTCCAAATTTCCAAATAGCCAAGACTATCATTCGATGTTAAAATTTAGTGATTATTAAAAATAAAACACGAATTTTTGGAAACAGGCTTGCTGGGTGATTTCAGTGTCCCCTGAACATGTGGGCTGGTCACGACTGTAAAACGATCTTATTCGAGACGGTGCACACAGGTGTGCTAACATCAGCCCACCACGGAGTTTTCACGGGAGGCTCCAACCAACAACAGTTTCAAAATCAGAGGCTCATACTTAAGAGTCCCTTTCTTTTCAGGTGCAGGATTCTGAGACGACTAACCTACCTCAGCACACGCAGGGTGTGGCTGTGGTTGTTCCTGGTGGCAAGTGAGCAACAGACATGGGTTCTGATCATGAGTGCTTAGCTGGGCACATTTCCAAATTCTCTTGGCATGCGGCACTGCATGAGAATTCTAGCAGAATTCAGAAGCCTTCCAGCCGAGCACACCCAGAGAACATTCTGCAGGTGCACTTGGGAAGTTCCAGAGCTCACCCAATGCACTGTAGGGCTTCGCGCGAACTAGGTGATGAGGCAGACATTCTTAGGGACACAGACAAGTCCCAAACAAGTCCGGCACTAGGACCTCCACCATACTCTCCAGGCCTAAGATGCTGAGGCCTTTTTTTCCGTTACACCCATGCATGTAATCAGCGATTGTTGCTATTGTAAATCCCAGATCCACCATCTGTATGCTCCAAAGGGCCTGGGGATTGTTAATACCCCGTCCCTATGGGATTAATCTGCAATTTCACACTAAATGATTTTTAAGTATAATTTGTTACAATGATACAACATTACCATTTCTAAAACAGCCAGCCAGGATTGTTCCTTTGCAAAGGGATTGTTCCTTTGGAGTGAAGAGGAAAGTGTCGGGAGGATTGCTTTATCTGAATAAGTTGATAGGCTCCTCTGTTGACACTCACATTACTTTAGATACAAATGGAGAGAAGCGAAAACAGCCCAGTCTAGGACCTTCACTGAGTTCACCTGAGTGAACCTGCAGCTTGTTCTTACGGGGGACCAGGGATCACAGTCTGAATGTGCGGTGGGAGCGGAATTCAGTTCTGAGCGAGTTTTCAAAACTGCTCAGGATGGTGTGGCGTTTGCGGGCTAAAGCGGCTTGTAGTAAAAAGTGTGAGTTTGGATTCTCTGTTGAGCAACGAGCTATTAAAAGCCCTTCTGTGGATAAATGAGGAGCCCCTGAAATCAGACATTAAAAGAGCTGGCCTGAAGCATGCAGGGAAATGGTTCTTTTTCATAAAACACTTAAAACAAAACATCCTCGTTAATTTCCAGGCATTATTGCAAAGTTATCTGTATGAATTTCAAAATATGGTAGGCAAAAGAACATGCTTCCTTGAAATCAAATCTAACCAAAGTGGGAATACAGACACACATTTCCTCTGCTTTAGGAAAAGTGCTCTATTACAGCGCAATGAATGCAGCAATTTTACTTTTCTCAACTTTTTATGGTGTGTTCAAATCTTTATGAATCAAAGGGTTGAGCTGCTGGGTGTGTTTAATAGAGTCATAAAGTGGTCTGGAGCTCCACTTTTTCAACTACTTTTTAAGAAATTATAATCTACCCCACGAACTGGATGGATGTGTTTTCTCTACAGAGCCAAAGTGGGGGACAGGCAGCAGCTCCCCAGATCACAGCTTCGTCCTTAGCCATGCATAATAATAAAAGATGCCCCAAGTGTCCAGCCTGTCAGGAACCACTTGGCGCAGAAAAGCAGGAGGTGGGACTCTGCATCACACCCCTCCCCCCGACAGTATGGGCTAAGAAATCGATAAACCAGAATCAGAATCATCTCCTCACATGGAGGCATTGACACCCAGCTCATTCACTGCCCTGTAAGGACTGAGCAAGATCTGCCCATCACTGGACACAACATTGTTTTAAAAAGCAAATTTTTATTAGCAACAATCCTTCCAATGTTTCCATAAAAGCATGGACACACGGGGGGGGGGGGGACTTTAGCTTTTGTCTTCAAGAAAAAAAAAAATCAACAACAACCTATAAAAAACACTTTCAAAGACAAATGGCAAAGCCTCGGGGCTGGGTGACAACAGTGGTGGGGCCTGTGGCAAAGCGGAGGTCACGGGACCACCCCTCTAATGGGGGGTAGCTGCACCCAGTCTCGGCTCTGTCCTAGAAGGGCTGACTTTTCAGATCCTTCAAGAAAAGATGGAATTCCCAACGTGAAGAATTTTGAAATGCCAGCATCGAATTCCAATCGCTTAAAGAAAGCTCACGACCAAACAAAGCCTGTCAGTGGCTGAATTGTGGCCCTCCAACCCCTGGCCTGATCAAGATTTCTGACAAAATTCAATAGAAGAAAGCCATACAAAGAAAATGGAACTCAGAAGCGAGATCGTCAGAGTCCCATGTAATAACGTAGACTCAAATTAGATGCGGGTAAATTATATGTAAACGGTGCCCATAACAAGTCTGGGGGCTGCACAGGGACTCTTGTCCAATATGGAAAAAGACCACAACAGTGGCTGTAAAGTGGCCAGAATATGTCATTTAGAGAACTGAGGGGCAAGGCAGCTTTGCCCCAGCTGGTGATCACCGAACAGAATCTCCTGGTGGAAAATGAAGACAAGGGTTTAGATTGGTAAGATGATGATTCAGTGCCAAAGACAAGGACCCTCAATATTTTTGAAATACCCAATATCATCTTGAAAGAACATAAGCTACATGCTCCTGGTGCCAGGAAAAGGCTGGCAGGTCCAACTTCTCAGGTTGCTAGAACTGTGTAGTAAATCTAGATTTTCATCAGTTGAAAAAGTTGATATGGCTCCAAGTCTCTTGGCTCCTTTCTGACTGTAGGAGGGTCTTGCTACAGAACAAGCCCTTGGAAAAACCTGGAAAACAGCTCTTGCTGTTGAGAACCTACAAAGCACCAAGTGTTCTCCTTCAGCTTCACTCCGCTCTGAAAGACGTGCTGGTTTTTTTTGTTTTTTGGAGAGATGGGCTGAGGAGGGAATAATTCACCTAAAGCCAGGGTCGGTGGCACACGCCTGTCATCCCAGCAGCTTAGGAGGCTGAGGCAGGACGATTGCAAGTTCAAAGCCAGCCTCAGCAGCTTAGTGAGGCCCTAAGCAACTCAGTAAGAACTTGTCTCTAAATAAAATATTTTTAAAAGGGCTAGGGCTTTTTAAAGTGCCCCTGGGTTCAATCCCCAGTACAAAAGAAAAAAAAAAAAAAGCCACCCAAAGCCACTTGACCAAGAAAGGGTCAGTGCTTAGACCTGAATCCTAGTCTGCCTTACAGCTGGGTTACTTAAAGCTCTCCTTATGGAGCCCCGTTTCTCCAGAAGTCTTCCTACAGTGGGAGATGTGCATGTCTGAGCACATATTCTAATCCATACAGAATTGCTGTTGTTAAAATAACAAACTATTTTCTTTTTTTTTTTAAATATTTTTTAGTTGTTGATGGACACAATATCTTTATTTTATTGCTTTGTATGTGGTGCTGAGGATCGAACCCAGGGACTCACGCATGCGAGGCAAGCGCTCTAACGCTGAGCTACAATCCCAGCCCATAACAAACTATTTTCTTTCCAAAATATATATGCTTAAGGTTAAGGTTATGCCAAACAACTCAATGCCTCAGAATTTTTCAGGGCCAGGCAACTATCTAGTAATAGTATAATAATGCAGATAGGTATTCAGTAATACCAGACAAGAGGAATCTCTGTATTTATATGTAAACATTCGTTAAACAGCAGAAAGTTGATTGTCTACATGGGGACTTGGCATTGAACGTCAAAGATGCAGGACATCATAGAACATCAGCTTTGGGTGGGCCTCGAAGATCTAATCTGACTGGTCTCTGGCTTTTGAATCCCCTTGATCTCTGCATCAACTGCTCAGTCAAAACTACTTTCTACCCTCAGAGCAGACATGCTGCCCGGGCCTGCTCTAATCATTGAAAAGTTTTTCTTTACACTAATGAAAATGAATGCTAGAATCTATAATCCATTAATCTTAACCCGTTTTGTGAAGTCCTAGATAAAAAGGCTTCATTTTTATTCTGTAGACCCTCAAGAAAATGTTTCCAAAGAAAATATTTTCATATAGAAATCCCCAAATATTAACAAAACTAAGTGAGGTTATTATAAAAGAAAGAAAAAAATAAATAAAAGGTCAAATAAAAGCTCCCACAACTTGCCTATATACATGTATGGGTAATATTCTTGAGAAGGCTTAATTTTTTTTTTATATATTTTTTTTAGTTGTAGATGGACACAATGTCTTTATTTTATTGCTTTATATGTGGTGCTGAGGATCGAACCCAGGGCCTCACGCTTGCAAGGCAAGCGCTCTACCGCTGAGCTACAATCCCAGCCCCGAGAAGGCTTAATTTTGAAGGGTGGTATGGGGAATGAACCCAAAGCCTTGTGCATGCTAAGCTAATTCTCTACCACTGATCTATTCCCTGAGCCCTTATTTTAATTTGAGACGGGAGCTGGCTACGTTGCCCCAGCTGGCCTTGAACCTGTGATCCTCCTGAATAGGGTTAATTTTATTAGCTATTTTTCACCTGAGAAATAGAATAGGGCAGTGATTGAATTGGATCTGGCTGGAAGCAAAAGCATAGCAAAAAAATTTAAAAAAAAAATATTGCCGAAACATGCTGAAACATTCTAGAAGTCTCTTCCTGGAAACAGCCAAGAGTTTCGCATCCTTTTATTAAATAAGATGTATGACAACAATTATAAGCCGCAGCTCTTCTACAATCGCGCTCCCAAAGAGTGCGATAATACACGTATCAGTCATGCTAACAGCAGCAAAGGAGATCAGCAGACTTTTTTCACAGTCTCCCACAGAAAGAAGAAAAAAAAACCCTGGGCTCTATCCTCAGAAGTTTTTAGACATTCAACAGCAGCTTTCCCGGGACTACTGAACTATACATCTCATGAAATCAGAAATAACCGGCATGAACCTTGGACAGCGGCTACTGGATACACTTCCCTTTGAGAAATTTCTTGTAAGAAAATGTCACCTAATTAGTTTTTAGCAATTGACTAAGTGGGGAGGGGGGTGGATAACACAGGTCCCCAGGGTACCTATCAGGTGCCAGACACAGTCCTAGTGCTGCAGCCCTAGGCAGTTCTGGTTTAATGGTTCTTAGTATTTCTGCTGCTTGGATACGCCCTGCGATTCCCTCTACTGAATGGCTGGGTTGAAGGAAGATTATCGATAAACAGAATTTCCTGGTGGCAAATGAATGCAAGGACTTAGATTGGGTAAGATTATTTATTCTACAAATCATACATTCCTGACCTTCCTCCTATTTCCTCCTTACCAAAGGAAAATCAGAATAAGCAATGCAAAAGCAAGATTTTAGAAAAAGGGAGAAGAAATGATGATGACCTATGATAAAAATCGAGCTTCTTGATCAAAGAAAACCTGCTTTAATGCTGCCAGGGGCATTAATATTTGCAGTCCTTGAGTATGAACACTGTATACAGTGCATCTGAGGAGCTGGTGTTCCCTGTTGTAACTGAGTTGGTTTTAAGCTCATCATCAACTTCATAAACAAATATTTCTTACATGGCCAGGGGCAATCCTACCTCTAAACAGAACAGGCAGATAACTACTGTCAAACTATCACCATCTAAGAAAAGAGAGCCAGGTTAGAGCACCTTGCACACCATAGAACTGGAGAGTGAAGCCAAACACACATACCTGGTCCTTTTTCTCCCTCCTGCAAGATCTCCTGTGTCAGCAGAGATCCAGCGACACAGATTGGCGTTAAGCCTTGTGGAATTCTTGCTGGCAGGGTATCTTAAATACATTTGCAAAATCAGGACCAATCTAAAGCTTGGGATCCTCCCCCTACACGAGAACAAGGGACAAGAGGTAATAAAGCTATGGAAACAGGTGAACCTCATATTATTTCATTTAAGAAGATATTGGCCAAGCTGGGGATGAGGCTCAGTGGTACAGTGCTTGCCTGGTATGTGTGAGGCCTTGGGTTCAATCTCTGGCAACACACACACACACACACACACACACACACAAAGTATTGATCTCCTTTAGCTCAACAAAGATATCCCTCGGTACCGGTAACCCAACTTGCTTGATCATTGAATCACCTGAGACTCCTATTTTAAGAAGTAAAAATTGCCAGCCTTTCCCTTGTATGGCTCTGATTCATCCCAGGTGATTTACAATTGAGAACTATCATACATTTATAAAAGGGGAAATACTTTAATCTAACAAATAAATATTTCTAGTGAGTTACTTGGGTTTTCTGAAAAATCCTAGCAGATGCTCTCTGAGTGGTAGTACTTTCACCAGCCAATCCTGAAGCAAGGAACCCCAAATTTTGATTTTTTTGTAGGTTCCAGTGCTCAGTCAAAAATTCATGCAGAGAAGCCAAGTTCTCAAAAGAAAAAGGTCAGTTTTGAGGGCTTCCCAAAACTTCCTACCAGAATGTCTGTCTGTCTCCCCCTCTTCTTAAATGAAGGGTCTTGAATCTATAGAACTCAGACTGGAAAGCTTTCGTTTAACAGCTTTCCTAAATCCGTCAGTTTTCAGAAGTGAGAATGTCTTCCAAAACATGAAGATGCAAAATTATCCCTCAGTGAAAAGGACTGTTACTTCAAAGGGAGGTTGTCAGGTCACCCACATTTATTTATTACTCCAGTAAGGATCAACAGAAATGAACCCCAGTGCTTCAAATGCTTACAACTTAAATGGTGAAATAACTACAGGTCATTCCGGGACATGAAGAGCTAATACAAACTATGTAAACTACCTTTTAAACCCAACAAAACCCAGATTTTAAATATATGCAGATCAGAGAGAGATGAAAACTGAGACAGTTTCACAACCATGACCTACCTAAAATCTGTTAATTACGTCCCACCCCCTAACCCCCACCATGCAAACTGATCTGTTCACTCCTGACAGAGAAGAAAGGAGAAAGGGCGCCCAGGTGCCACAAGAAAACCTTTCAGGAGCACATGGACCAATGCCAAGGTCACAGCCCACCTGGATGGAAAATGAAATCCAGGCACACCCTGCCCGGGGCACTTTCCTCTTGGGTTTAAACACCCGATTAAAAAAAAAAAGGCCTTCCCGGTCACTGCTGCCGGATAAATAAGGTGGGGACCACCTCTGAAGACTCCAACTGCAGTACTGATGCCTGAGCCTGAGCCTGAGCCTGCAGGGACAGCGCAAGGCTGTCCAGGTGCAGGGGCTGTGGGGTCGGCTTGAGCAGGTTTGATCCTGACTCTGCCTCTTAGCCACTCATGAGGGCGCAGGGCTTCGGTTCCCTCATTTGCAAAAAGGGGACCATCCTAACCCCTAAGTGGGCAGTGCAAAGAAGAAAGGAGAAGCCCACTTTCATGAATGAGGGTGGCTGCGCCTATTGTCACTGCCCTCGTTGACAAACGAGTCCAAGCAGGGCTCGAGAGTGAGGGCGCCGGAAATGCAGACTTTCTCGGGGACCAAACTCGCTCCCACCCGCCGCGGGGCTGGAAGACCTTTGTCCGCGCTCGGTCCCGCCGGCGCCCGCGGTCCGCGCCACCTTTCCCGCGGCGGGTGGGCGTGGCGGGCGGGCGGAGCGCGGGCTCCCGGGCGGGCGCAGCCCAACGGCTCCGCCGGGCTCAGCTCGCCGCTCCGGACCCCGAGCGCCGCCGCCTCCGGGGCTGCAGGCGACATCGCGGCGCTCGGCCCGGGCGGGCTCACCCTGCGCGGGACAGGGGGGCAAGGCGCGCGGACACGGGTCGCCCTACTCGCCCGCCGCTGCCTCCTCCCGGGCGCTCCTGGGCGCGCGGCAGGTGGGGACGCCGGGCTCCCCGCTGCGCAGCCCCCTGCAGCCGCGCGCCAGCCCGCGCGGGCACAGTTCTCTTAAAGGGACAGGTGGCCAGAATCCGCGTCTACCTGGGGCCCGGACTCTCCCCTTCGTGGCCCGTCTCCGCTTTGGGGGAGAGAGGACCTCTCCTCCCGCCCACCTCCTTTACCCCTGGGCCAGTGACCGAGTGCCAGGCTCAATGCACCCGGCGTCTTTTGCAACTTCATTCTGGCCCCCAATCGTCCTCCCACGGCTCCTGAACGCATGCTCGCGGGCATGCAGTTGCCAAGGTTGGCAAAGTTTGCAGAGGGGTGTTGCCATCCCTGTGACCGCACCCCCTCCGGGCGCGCGCGCACACACACACACACACACACACACACACACGGCGCCCCCGGGGCGTGCGAGACTCGCTGCTGCTGGGAAACGCCCGAAGCCATCCCCTTGACCCTGCCCTGTAACTGACCCTTGGGGGGAAAAGCCCCCCGAACGCCTACTGCGCATGCTCTGAGCTGGACAGCTCCAGAGAGGGAAATTTAAAAACGGTTCGAGCTGCGACAGCGGCCAAATTGCGGAGCGCGAGGGGCGAGCGCGAGGGAGCCCCCTCCGGATCCCTGCCGCCCCCCGGCGCCGGCAGCTGCGGCCCCGCGAGGATCGCCTCCAGGTACCGCCTTGCAGGCTCGGCTTGGCGCCCTCCTCCCGGCCAGTGCCCTGCTTTGCGTTTCCAGGGTAGAGACCCGGGGCGCGGGGGATGCAGGGCGCCTTCCTCTGCGCCCCTTTTTCTCCTTCCCCGGAATCCCTCAGCGACCTGGGGGGCGGGACTGACCAGAATCTTTGGTGGGTTTCTATGTTCGTTTCAGGCTTGGAGTTTGAGAAACTTAGAGGGGTCGGAGATTTTTTTTTTTTTTTTTTTAAGGCTGTGTTTGTGTTACCGGTGGAGGGATTCTCCAGCAAGGACATGTGGCTTTTCTGAAGGTATTTCCAGGACAGGAACCCTGAAGAATTATTTCCTTTGCAAGAAGGAATTAGACTTCCCCAGAGCAACACAGTGACACATCAAGCTTTCCCCCTTTTTATTTATTTTTTATTTTTTAATTTTCAAAGTGATCATAATTGATTTGAAGTCAAAAATGGAAGACTTGGAAGGGAATAAAGTTCTTTTGACTACTGTTCTGAGAGTGCACGTTTTCCAAACCTTGACATTTGGATTATAGAGATGTCCCTCTGCCCTTCCCCCCATTAATTTCTAAGAACCTGTAATTTCATCTCCCCGGTTCCCTTTGCCTCTAAAACCCTGTAGAATTGCCCTGGGACTGTGACCTGTTTCATACAGGAATTCTCTGTTCTGTTGGTGGTTTGAGCTCTGTCCTTCTGAACTGTGGGGAAATTGTGGGAAGCTGGGTTTCTGCCCTGTCCACATCTGTCGTTGATGGGAGCTTTGTTTTCTGTTTGTCTTTTCTCCAAGGAGATGATAGAAAGTGACATCTCATCCATGATGTCAGGAATTGTCCGAAACTCAGGGCAAAATCACCGCCCTTCGCCACAGGAATACAGGTGAGAGCTTCAACAACAGCAAACCAAGTATTTTTAACGACTTCAAGGGTTATGTGCTATTCATGTTTTCTGACACTGTTGGTTTGGTGCTGTGATTTTGCAGAAAAACTCAAAGGTATTGATTTCAGAGTTGGTCTCTGAAGGTGTCTGGGCTGGTAACCCAGTGCAATGGAACCAAGAAATGCCTGCAGTTTCTTGTCCCCTCCAAAAGAGGTCCCTCCTGGGTTAGAGACTTCTTGGCCATCCTGGTGACAACAGCAGCTCCTCTCTTCCCCTCCAGGGACCCTAGCAGGGCTCTAGGAAATGTCCTTCCCTCACAAGCTTTCTAGGGGAAATTGGCTTCTCTCTTCTCTGAGTGTTAGAAAGTTGTGAGTCAGAACTCCTGAATTCTTAGCCTGGTTGTGTGACTTTCAGCAAATCTTTTGACCTGAGACTTATTTCCTTATCACGTTAATGTAGCTGTTGAATTAGGTGCTTTTAGGGCTCTTCTAGGTCTGGTGGGTCCCACAAGTCAATTAGATGGAAACTGAGGCCAAGAGGAGAGAAGGGGCTTCTCCAAGGTCACACAGCCACTGGGACAGAGGAAGAGGGAAAGGAAGGACCTGGAGCTCCTCCGGATCTCCCTTCCTTGAGCCTCCCGGAAGCCTGACCTGGTTCCCAGGGCCCTGGCCCCCAGAGCAAGCACCATGTCTGGGTGGAGGGGGCACAGCCCATATTAAGGAATGGGGACAGGATCAGGGCTGGCCTGGGAAGGGCAGGCTGTCACCTCAGATCAGCCCTGTTTACCCAGGGGCAGCCTGGCCCTCCTGGGGACACAGCAACTCATGGCCATGTGTGCTGGGCAGTCTGTAGCCCCCAATTAGAGGGAGGCTGTTTTCTGAGAGCTCCAGAGGCTGCCTTCTAGGAACCAAATGAGGCCTCCAGTTCAAGCAGATGTTTGCAGAGAGCCTGCTGTGTGCACAGCTGGGGCAGGTGCTCAGCAGTGTGTGTCCCCACCACCTTCCTCAGCCAAGGAAGCTGCTGGGATGGGCCCACTGTACAGGTGACGAAGCCGGAGCTCCAAGAAATGAAGGGGCTTTTGCCAGGATCACAAGACCAAGGACCTCTGGGCTTCCTTCCAGTGCTGACATAGTTATGGGGGTGGGGGGCAGCATCTGGGCTGTCAGCTTGGGCTCCGGAACCTGTTATAATCTCAGCTTCTCCAGTGTGCATAGCTCCCCAAGTCTCTGTCTCCCTGTCTGTAAAACAGAGAAAGGAATCGTACTGATGGCATGGTGTGGTTATGACAACTAAATCGCCATTTCTGTCTCTGCGGCTTGTCAACTGCATAATCCTGGGCAATCTTGCCTTTGAACTTTCATTGGTTTGTGCCAGGGGATAAGAAAAACTGCCTCTGGAGGGTTCAATGGGACATTGCTTATGAAAGTACCCAGCACTCAGCGGGCACTGTGTCGACCTCTCTCTGCCTCGTAACAAAGCCTGTGAGAGGGCTGGTTGTCCCCCAGGGCTGGCTGTAACCGCACAAAGATGTGGCATATTCTTACCTAGAAGAGCTTCATGAAAGCCCCAGAGGTTGGGGAATCAGAGGGTCAGACAGTTACCAGCTGACAGTTACCAGCACGATCAGACACGTGCTGGTCAAAGCCCAGCATTGGAGCAGGCCCCATGGCTTCAGTGTCCTCTTCTTTCAGACGGGCACCGTTAGGACACTTCCCTCCTGCAGTTGCCAGGAAGATTCAGTAAATAAAGCTGGTAAAGCCAGAGCCACAAAACTAGTAGTCACTGTCGCCTGCACCACTTAATTACATTAAAGAGCCAGGCTTTCTGTGAGTGACGGGTCTGTGCAGGACCTTTGGGTGGAAAGCAGTGGGGGGTCGGGGGACAGGTGGGGGAATCTCTGAATCCATGTTCCTACGTGCTGCCCAACACGGCTTCTACCAGGCTTGGCCCTGTGAGTCTGAACGTCTCCCCAAAATCAGGGCCAGGCAGACAGTGCGCTTCCTCCGGGCCCTGGCAGTGTGCATCCAGTCCACTGACCAGCTGGCAGAGGTGGGGTCAGGGCGAGCAGGGAAGAAAAGCAGGCCCATCCCCATCAACACTGGACCTAGAGGTGCCCAGATGCCCTGCCTGGCATGGCGTGTCCTTTTTGCTGGCTTTCTTCCAGGCGGTTTTCCTGCCTTGCATAGCCAAGGTATCCAGCAGGCTGCACAACAATACCAACACTAGGCGCAGTCTTTGCTGTCTTGTCCCATTCATGGCCTGCCCTTCCGGTGCCAGGTCTCAGCATCCATCCCAACCAGACCCCCACACCCCATCCCGTGAGGATAAATCTCCTGTGCCTATTGGGTGGATGAGGAAACTGCGGCTCCACCAGTTTAAATGCTTTGAGATGAGCCTGTGGTGACAGTGTCAAGTGGGGACTCGAATCTGAAGCTGCCACACCCAGGGAGCACCGTGCCCCCAATCCTGTGTCCTACTGATAAAAGCACAGCAGCTGGGACAACTTAAGTACTCCATGATCTCACTGCTGTGTGACGCCAGGCAAGTCACTGCTCCTCTCTGAGCCTCGGTTTCTTCATCTGTGAAACAGAAGCAGTTCTCAGGTTGTGGGGAGGATCCCACAGCTGCATGGGGCAAGGCATTCAGCTGGGCCCGGGATGAGCACTTTTTCATGGGGGGGCTGATATTGAAGTGGGTCCCCGCTTCCAGCCACTCTCATTTTTCTCCCCAAATAATAGCCTTGGAAAAGTTTATAGGCTTCATATTTGCTCTCCTATGTCTCCAGAGAATGCTCCCAGGGCTACTCAGGCTGCTGGTCCAGCTGCAATCCAGCCCCCATGCAGCCCTGGGCACAGCCGCCTGCCACTCCGTCCCCAGGGGCCCAGTTTGGCGGTTGGCTTTCAATGCCTGTGTGTAGGGGGGGCGGGGCCAGCAGCTGGAGGCGGAGCCCTATCCCCGGGGAGCCGTCTGGAGTCTGAGCTTAGACAGCAAATTGGCAACAGCCTCTCTGCCTCACCGCTGATGTCAGAGCAGGGGACCAGGGTCTGGGGACAAGGGGTGGTCCCAATCTAACAAGCGGTGCTGTGGCAAACAGCTCCTGCTTCACGGGGGTGAACAGGGTTTCTTCTTTGCTCAAGGCAGGAGAGGGAAGTCCACCCCCGGAGGTGCCTGGCACCCAGTAGTGCTTAGTAACCATCGCCTCATCTTCACAGTAAAACCCTGAGACAGGTGCTGGCGTGACCTGGGTTTCCAGATGAGGACCCCAAGCCCAGAGACAAGACTTGGCCACGGCCACACGTCTGGGGAGGGACAGGACTACAGATACCAATCACCTGCTCCCAGTTCTGGAACTTATTCTAGGATTCCAAGAAATTCCTCTCACAGGCTGGGAACAGAGGCCTGGAGGGACGAGAGAAGACCTACTCTGGGATCCTCCAGCCCTCAGCTTCCCAGAGCCAGATCCTTACCCTGGAGGTCCACTGCCCACCTCAGTCCCTGTCCTAAGGAGGACATCCTTCCCCACTCTCGATGGGGACTTCCTCATCTGTGAACTGCAGTGCTGGGCACATAGTAGATACTTACTTAGTAGTCATTGGAGCCGTGGAGACACGGACCACCGTCACACAAGAACTATCGCATCCATGGAAACATAGGGAACTGCTGAGTGATGAGCCACCTCTCCCAGAGCCCACCTGCACCCACCGTGTGTGGGGTGGGATGGCTGAGGCTCCTACCAGGAAGCCCCACCCACCAGTTGTAACCTACAGGGGAGGGGCATCTGCCAGGGGAGGCGACCCATCCTGACATCTTTACATTCTCACCTTCCAGGTGGGTAGAGCAAGGTTTCAGCCACCTCATGGACCAGGAAGAGGGAGCATTCTTGGGGTCCCCCCATCTTTTGGAGTCTTGCAATTTTATCCTCCAGAAACATATGCGTGTGGTGCCCCCACCCCCGACAGGGTCGTCAGCCAGCTGTTGTTCTACAAAGGGACGGTTCTTTCTTCCAAACTCCTAATCAAATCTTTCCACATCGTACCCTTGGCCCAGTTGGGAATTTCTGAGCTTGCTGAGTAGCATTTACTTTTCTTTTCTTGTAAATGGTTACAAAAGATATGTTAGCTCAGTAAACACCTCCCCGGAATGCTTCATCCCTCTGCGCTATAGCTGGACTAGAAACAAGGACAGTTTGTGTCGAGGTGACAGGGTCTTACCAGCCACATCCAGGAAGGCAGTGATACCTCTGAGTGCTCAGGGTAGAAGGAGCCCGCCTAGGTGGGGCTGGAAAGACCTCTGGGCCCCTGGGGTGGTGACTGACTCCCTCCCCTGAGGCAATAAATATGCTGGGCAGACCCCTGCTTATGACAGGGCAGGAGAGAACACAGTGGGAAACCAGAGAAAAAGGCCTACTGTGTGTCGGGCCCTGCCACACAGGTCATCCAATCCCATCCTCACCTCCACCCCGTGTGATGGGAACTATTATCCCATTTCACTTACGGGAAAACTGAGGCCTGGGGTGAAGTGTCTTCCCCAAAACCTCATGGCTACAAAGGAGCAGAGGTGGCATTGGAAAACAAATCGGCCGTTCCTTCCTCTAGGCAATTGCTGTGTCGACTCGAGGAAACCCCAAGGGAATTTGATGTGGGCTCTGGACATCAGGGATGTAGGCAAAGACTCCCACAGAAACCATAACCATCCACAAACATGCATGCCCAGTGCATGCACCTGTCAAGCTTGCTAGCAAGGACACTGTGCTGGTGCACCCGTAGAGCAACCATCACGGGACAACAGCCGTGGGGTCCAGTCACCTTGGATGGATGGATATTTGTCAGATGAAAGAACAGAAGCCTGAGGTGGTCACTTTGGGTCTTAGGAGGAGGTGTCTATCCATCCTTATCCACCAGTGTTTAGCATCTAGAAGGAATGGACAGAGAAGAGCGGATGCCTGGTTAAAACTAACTGGAGATCTCAGGCAGCCTAAGCTATGTGTCGACGCCAACTGCACTAACCATGTCAGGGGAGGGAAGACGGGAGGTGCTGGAGTGTTCCGGGAGGGCTTCCCGGAGGAAGTGGTATTTAAGTGGGACAGGAAATGGAGACTGGGGAAGGTAAGATATGTTGGGACTGGGGTAGTGGATTCTTCCTTCCTTTCTGCCCATGGCAGGTATGTCATAAATGCCCACAGGGTACTGGGCGCCATGCTAGATGCCGAACAAAATAGAGCACTTTCTAGTCCTTGTCCTCTTACAGCAGAAAGACTAGAAATACGTATAAATAAATAAATACCTCATTGCAGAGTGATAAGTGATTTGTGAACACTCACAGGAAGGATCGTCAGGGAGGGTGTTTCAGAGGAGGGGACATTTAGATTGTGAAAGAGCCAGCCATGAATGAGTGCATGGAACAGCATTCCAGGCAGAGGGAACAGTGTGTGCAAAGCTCTTAAGATGAATGAGAATTTAGACTATTTAAGGAACTCAGAGGAGGGCAAGTTTGCTAGAGCAGAGGGAATGAGAGGGAACGAGATGGCCAAGGGCCAGATTATGGTAAAGAACTCACCTCCATACTCCTCTGATGGGTTTTAAAGGAAGTGGTAAGTTCTGATGCCCCTTTTAAAGGGTTGCTATCGGGTGTTAAAAAGTCATCCCTTCTGCAAACATTTCTGCAGTGCCTGCCCTGAGCCACTGTACCATGCCCTACCTGTGCTTTACTTTGGAATCAAGAGGCAGGCCCTATTCTCACCTCCAAGTGGCAGAGGAAGACACTAAGGTTCTAAGGTGTTGAGTTACCTGCCCAAGGTCCCTCTCCCTCGGTGCCCTGCTTGGCTGACTTGTCTTCCATCCCTGGGGCAACACAGCTGAATAATTAAGGATGTGGTTCATTCAAGCAACTAGGTTGACGGCCTGGTCAGCACAGGGTAGCTCTCAGGGACTCCAGTGGTACCTTGCCTCTCCCAGGGCCACCACAGGGTCCTGTGACCAGTGGCTTTGTCACCATGGAGACACATGGCAGCCCGATCCTTTTTTAAAATGCTAGGACAAGACTCTGCCCTTCCTACCCACAGCTCGGTTTGTTTTGGACTAATTGGAGAAGGAGCCAGAAAAGAGGCTCCGGGGTGGGCGTGTGCTGTTCAATGCCCAGACGGACACATGTCGCCTCAACTCTGGGCCTCACCTGTGAGATGGGGAGGAGAGGCAGCCACCCCACGGGCTGTTGGGAGAGGAAGGAGGTGCAGCCCTCAGGCCAGCAGAGGGCACACCCTGGGCCTCTCCTCCTTGGCCTTCAAGGTCTGTGGGAAAGCTAGCTCCTGGTTCGTCTGCCTGCCTGGCAAGCAGGAGCTTGGGAAGTGTCATGGAACAACACAGATGCCTCCTGAGAGTTGGAGCCACAGGGAGGGTCAAGGCTTCATGAAGTCTGTGCTCTCGAGAGGGCACACACGACAGTGGGAGCCAGCAGCACCCCGTGAGCGCCCCCCTGCATGGCTTCCTCTCATCCTTACCACACCACGTGTGAAAGGGTGGGCCTGAGTGCTCCCATTTTACAGATGAGCCCACTGAGGCCCAGGGAGGTGGAGGACCACAGGCAGTCTTCAGATGCTAGCTAGGCAGCTGGGTGGAGTTCACACCGAGGCCTGACTGACCCCCCAAAGCCTATGCCAGTGACCACTACGCTGTCCTGCTGCAGAGAGAGCAACGGGGGGCCGGGTCATGGGGGTGGGCTCGGGATGTGGTGTAGCCGAGGGCCAGGGCCTTCTGAGCAGGACTTGGAGGGGCACCTAGGTCACACACGGTAGGCACCCAGTGAGTGGGCCGTGCTGGCATACAGCAGGGGCCACTTGGCTTCTATCGAGGCCTGGCCCCTCCCCTGGGCACCCCTCGCAATGACCCCTTCAGAGAGTGACCATAGCATGGCCTTCGGCATCTGCTCAGGCTGTTGCCCACCGTTAGGGTCCCCCACCCGGGGTATCCCTATAGGTCATGTGTTGTAGCAAAAGCCCTACAGAAATAGAAGCGTCTCCCCCACCCCAGAGCAGTATTTCAGACGGAGAAACCGAGGACCCTGAGGGTTGGGCAGGAGGTGCTGGGGGAGGTACCTGGGGGTTGCTGTGGCTCTGGAGTTTTTGTTTGTTTGTTTGTTTGTTTGTTTTGAGTACCAGGGATTGAACTCAGGGGCACTCGACCACTGAGCCACCTCCCCAGCCCTATTTTGTGTTTTATGTAGAGACAGAGTCTCACTGAGTTGCTTAGCGCCTCACCGTTGCTGAGGCTGGCTTTGAACTCGCGATCCTCCTGCCTTAGCCTCCTGAGCCGCTGGGATGACAGGCGTGCACCACCATGCCTGGCAGCTCTGGATTTTGACCTCACCTTTCCTATCTCTGAAAGGGGGTGATAATCCCTCTCATTGATGTGGATATCGTTAAGCTTCGAAAAACAAGAAGTGCCTGGTGGCAGGGGCTGCTGGTGAGCCCCTGAATTCACCAGGGGGCTCTGGAGTGCCAGGTAGCTCTTTTTATTTTCTTTTGTCTCCCAAAGTTCTGTACTCACTAAGGAGGACTTCCTGCGGGACACATGGCCCCCACGTGCTCTGAGAAGGCCACAGTCCTGGGAGTCACCCGGGGACCCCGAACTAACAGTTTAACCTGCTTTTTCAACAGAAAACCAGAAGCTGCGTCTGCTCTGATACTTTAGGGACTATGACCATACTCTCAGCAGGCGCCTTAGGGTGGGTGCTATTGCTATTCCCATTTTATACATGAGGACACTGAGGCCCAGCAGAGGAAGTCACCTGCCCGGGGTCACCCAGCCACAAGCTGCTCTGCCTCCCCAGGGCCTGAGTGCTGGTGGGCCTTGTGGGGCCCCCTGCTCAGCTGCTGTGGCTTTAGAAGTGGGGAAATCGAGGCCTAGAGGGGAAGGCTTTGGTGAACTTTGGAGATGTGACAGGGGACTTTCCTGTAGAGTGTTCCCCCTCATCGGCCTGGCAGGTCCTCCGCTGGCTGCTACTAAAAAGCTCCCGTGCAGGGCTCATGACTTGGAGAGTCACCCTGGGACACAGCTCCAGATTCCGCGCAGCCTGGATGCCTGTTCCCTTCTTGCTAGGGATGGGGGCGGAGGGGGGGCAGGATCTTTTATAATGAAATATGCTAAAACTCAAAATTCCACAAAACCAGCTCCCCAAATTTCCAAACCTAAATCAAAGGTCCAGTTGGTTCAAGGCAACGTAGAAAGGCCACCGATTTTTCTATTAAGATTGAAAAGAACATTCCAGACCACTGCTGCCTGCTGACAATGGAAACTGCTGTGTCCACACTGGCCACACGCGGCCATTGGGTACTTGAAATGTGGCTGGTGGACCAGGGAACCGTATCTGTCCATTTTACTTCATTAAATTTAGTTGTAAATAGCCACACGTGGTGAGCAGACGCCTACTGGAGAGCACAGTGCTGGGATCCAGAATTCAGAGGAGGGACGAGGGCGGGGCCTGGGGCAGGGGGCGGGGCCTGGGGCAGGGGCGGGGCCACGCAGGCTCTAGAGGTGGAGTCCTGGCTCCTCAGCTCCCTGCTGGGTGACCCAAAGCCAGTCCTTCCTCCCTGGCCACAGCTTTCTCATCTGGCTAATGGGAAGGTGGTAAGGAGCACCCCGCTGCCTGGTCAGGCTCTCACTGGGGGCAAAGGGCCAAGGTCAGGATTACCCATCTAAGTGGCTTTTGGTCAGGACTAGACATCCAGAAAGGCCTTGCTCCCCTAAGCACAGGGGACAGCTGGGTCTTCCATCTCTGCCTGGCCCAGGGAAATAGGATACCTAGGGAGCTGGGTACGTTCGCTCAGTTGTCCAATGTGTAATTATTGGGCGCCAACTGTGTGTGCATCTCTGTGTGGGGTTCTGGGGAGTTCCTGAGACCACCTGCAGCAACAGAGAGCTCCGCCCCTGTCCCTCCCTCCTCCCTGCTCTACCTCAAGGTGCCTGGGGGGCACAGTCAGGCTCAGGTGGAGGCTTGTGGCCAGCTAGGACTCCCTGGGGCTCAGAAGAAAGGACACCTGATGGGAAGATGCTGAGAGGGGCAGAAAAGGTGTCTGCTGGGAGGAAACAGAAGGCGGGGAGCCACAGAGGAAGGTGCGGTTGCGCTCATTGGAGGAGGTGGAGTGGTACTGTCCCCTCCCAGGGCCCACAGTGCACCTACAGCCAGGGGGCCATCACACGCTGCCCGCACTGGAACACAGGGTCACTGGGCTGGCTGGAGAGTGGAGAGGGGGCCCGGCTCCCTGGCACAAGGTGTATGGGAATTGCCTGGGGGTGGGGGCTGCGTTCACTGCAGGCTCACGGGTCTCATCCCCAGCAAGCCTTGTGCAGTGGCTCTGGGCAGCCCCAGCTGTGTGGACACAGTTACTCATGGTGGGGACTGTGGGTGTGTGGGATGGAGCTCAATCTGTGCGAGATGGGGGGCCCCAGAAGCCATGTCAGAGGAAAGGAGGTGATCATTTGCTAAGAGCTCTGGGGGGTGCTTTACTCCATCGCTGTTACCCCCTTTCTGCAGATGAGGAAACTGGGGCTCAGGAAGGTTTAGGATCACATCTGATGTCACTAAACAGGAAGGGTGAGGCCAGGACTCCATCACAGTGACAGAGACAGAGACACCCGCAGAGAGTGCACATGGGAGAAAGTCAGAGATGGATGGAGGGGGAATCTGGGGGCCTGGGGAGAGGGAGGGAGGGAGCTACGGGGAGGGGTTTGGGCTTTTGAAGTTTGGTTTTGCTCAGCCTCCCCTGGAGGTGGCTCCGGCAGGAAGGCATCAGAGCAACACAAGGCTAGCAGGGCCTGGTTTTCTACTCAGCCAGAAATTGAAGGGACAGACCCAGAAAGGGCAGAACAGGACTGGGGAGTCCCCAGGACTTTGTCTTTTCCTTTGGATTGTAAAGGTCCTGTCACTGTCTAGCAAAGGGGAACCCCACTCCGGAGGCTGGTATAGCGTGTCCGTCTCTGTCTGTCTTCTCTCCCACCCCCACACATATCAGGGAATATCCCCGAACTCTACGAGGTGAAAGTCACAGAGACATCGCCTCTACCCCCATGCCAGTCCTGGGG